>NW_026473950.1:0-11056 GCF_026875155.1 Cherax quadricarinatus
TTTTGGATTTTTGTTTTTTTTATTCTTGTTATTTGTTATTGTGTTTATTGTTGCTATTTTTGTTTTGTTTTTATTTTTGTTATTGTTGTTTTGTTTGTTATTGTTGTTTTTTTGTTATTGTTTTATGTTGTATTGTTGTTGTTATTGTTGTTGTTATTGTTGTTGTTGTTGTTTATTTTTGTTATTGTTGGTTATTTTTGTTATGTGTTGTTATTGTTACTATTGTTGTTATTGTGTTATTGTTGTTATTGTTGTTATTGTTGCTATGTTGTTTATTGTTGTTATTGTTGTTGTTGTTGTTATTGTTGTTATTGGTTGTTATTGTTGTTATTGTTGTTATTGTTGTTATTGTTGTTTATTGTTGTTGTTGTTGTTGTTATTGTTGTTATTGTTGTTGTTGTTGTTATTTATTTTTATTTATTATCACACCGGCCGATTCCCACCAAGGCAGGGTGGCCCGAAAAAGAAAAACTTTCACCATCATTCACTCCATCACTGTCTTGCCAGAAGGGTGCTTTACATAACAGTTTTTAAACTGCAACATTAACACCCCTCCTTCAGAGTGCAGGCACTGTACTTCCCATCTCCAGGACTCAAGTCCGGCCTGCCGGTTTCCCTGAATCCCTTCATAAATGTTACTTTGCTCACACTCCAACAGCAGTCAAGTATTAAAAACCATTTGTCTCCATTCACCCTATCAAACACGCTCACGCATGCCTGCTGGAAGTCCAAGCCCCTCGCACACAAAACCTCCTTTACCCCTCCCTCCAACCTTCCTAGGCCGACCCTACCCCGCCTTCCTTCCACTACAGACTGATACACTCTTGAAGTCATTCTGTTTCGCTCCATTCTCTCTACATGTCCGAACCACCTCAACAACCCTTCCTCAGCCCTCTGGACAACAGTTTTGGTAATCCCTCACCTCCTCCTAACTTCCAAACTACGAATTCTCTGCATATATTCACACCACACATTGCCCTCAGACATGACATCTCCACTGCCTCCAGCCTTCTCCTCGCTGCAACATTCATCACCCACGCTTCACACCCATATAAGAGCGTTGGTAAAACTATACTCTCATACATTCCCCTCTTTGCCTCCAAGGACAAAGTTCTTTGTCTCCACAGCTCTAAGTGCACCACTCACTCTTTTTCCTCATCAATTCTATGATTCACCTCATCTTTCATAGACCCATCCGCTGACACGTCCACTCCAAATATCTGAATACGTTCACCTCCTCCATACTCTCTCCCTCCAATTCTGATATTCAATCTTTCATCACTAATCTTTTTGTTATCCTCATAACCTTACTCTTTCCTGTATTCACCTTTAATTTTTTTCTTTTGCACCCCTACCAAATTCATCCACCAATCTCTGCAACTTCTCTTCAGAATCTCCCAAGAGCATCAGTGTTCAGCACAAAGAGCAGCTGTGACAATCCCACTTTGTGTGTGATTCTTTATCTTTTAACTCCACGCCTCTTGCCAAGACCCTCGCATTTACTTCTCTTACAACCCCATCTATAAATATTTTTAAACAACCACGGTGACATCACACATCCTTGTCAAAGGGCCCTACTTTTACGGGGAAAAAATTTCCCTCTTTCCTACATACTCTAACTGACCCTCACTATCCTCGTAAAAACTCTTCACGCTTTCAGTAACCTACCTCTAACACCATACACTTGCAACATCTGCCACATTGCCCCCCTATCCACCCTGTCATACGCCTTTTCCCAAAATCCATAAATGCCACAAAGACCTTTTTAAAGCCTTATCTAAATACTGTTCACTTAATGTTTACTGTAAACACCTGGTCCACACACCCCCTCCCTTTTCCCCTAAACCCTCCTTGTTCATTGCTATCCTATTCTCCGTCTTACTCTTAATTCTTTCAATTATAACTCTACCATAAAACTTTACCAGGTACACTCAACAGACTTACCCCCCTTATAATTTTTGCACTCTTTTTTATCCCCTTTGCCTTTATACAAAGGAACTATGCATGCCCCTCTTGCCAATCCTGGGTACCTTACCCTCTTCCATACATTTTTTTAAACAATTGACCAACCACTCCAAAACTATATCCCCACCTGTTTTTAACTTTTCTATCTTTAAATCCCATCAATCCCGGCGGGCTTTAACCCCCTTTCATTTTACCTACTGCCTCACGAACTTCCCCCACACTCACAACTGGCTCTTCTCACTCTACAAGATGTTATCCTCCTTGCCCTAATACACGAAATCACAGCTTCCCCATCTTCATCAACATTTAAATTCCTCAAAATATTCCTTCCATCTTCCAATACCTCTAACTCTCCCTTTAATAACTTCCTCTTCTATTTTTAACTGACAATCCATTGTTCTCTAGGCTTTCTTAACTTGTTAATCTCACTCCAAAACTTTTCTTATTTTCAACAAAATTTGTTGATAACATCTCACCCACTCTCTCATTTGCTCTCTTTTTACATTTCTTCACCACTCTCTTAACCTCTCTCTTTTTCTCCATAAACTCTTCCCCCCTTGCATCACTTCTACTTTGTAAAACTTCTCATATGCTAACTTTTTCTCCCTTACTACTCTCTTTAATCATCATTCCACCAATCGTCCTCTTCCCTCCTGCACCACTTTCCTGTAACCACAAACTTCGCTGAACACTCTAACACTACATTTTTAAAACCCACCCATACCTCTTCGACCCCATTGCCTATGCTCTCATTAGCCCATCTATCCTCCAATAGCTGTTTATATTTTTACCCTAACTGCCTCCTCTTTTGTTTTATAAACCTTCCCCTCTCTCTTCCCTGATGCCTTTTTCTCCTTGTATCCCATCTACCTTTTACTCTCAGTGTTAGCTAAAAACTAAAAGTGATCTGATATATTTTTGGCCCCTTATAAACCTTTTACATTCGAATTTCTCAAAGCTTTTTTTCTACCATAAATTTAAACCAAAAACCCACTGTCTTTTTTCCCACATCAAATCGTTTTTTAAAATTATTTATCCCTTTTTTTTTAAAAAAAATTAAAACCCCATAAAATAAACCCCTTTTTAGGGGTTCCCCTTATCATTAAACCCGGCACCCCCCAAATTTCCCACCAAAACCCCCTCTAAAAGTTTTCCTCTTTAGGGATTTAAGTCCCCTACCACAATTACTTCCCCCTTGGTTTAAAAAGGGTCCTATACATTTACTTAAAAAACTCCCAAAAAACTCTCTCTCCCCCCTCCCGATTTTCCCCCTTTCTCCAGGTGCTTACACCCCTTTTTATCCCAACTCGCATTAACCTTTACTTTTAAATTTCCCCATAATTTTTTAATTTAAAAAAAAATTTAATTCTCTTTTTTCCTTCCATAACTGAAACATTTAAAATTACGCTACCCCCTTTCCTTTTCTCAAACTCTCTCTTTCTCCCCTTTAATCCCATTTATTTTCCCCCCACGAAACCCCTCCTACCCCCTTTTGGGGTTTGTTTTTGCTTAGGGGCCCGGACATCCAAAATTCTTTTCATCATAAAATCCAATCACCCGTTTTTTTGTCTTTCCCCCAAAAATCCCCCGACATTTTAAAAACCAAAAACCCCGTTTTTAAAGTTTTTCTTCTTCTCTTTTTTTGTAATTTTAAAACAGGAAAGGGGTTAATAGCCCATTGCCCCCCGGGAAATTTTGCCCCTCTACGACCCCGCATGGGGTTACCCGGGGGAAAGATTCTTTTCCCTTCCCCATGGACAATAAAAGAAATAAAAAAGAAAAGAGATATTTAAAAAAGGGGAAAAAAAACCAGATGTATTATTATATTTCTGTGGTTTTCTGTGAATGTGACCAAAGTGGTTTAAATAGGGAGTACAAGAAATCCTGGGTTTTCTTAGCGTGTTTTTGGACAGGAAAAGGGAAAACCCAGCAAACCTTTAAAAAAAAAAAAAAAAATTTGAAAAAAAAAAATTTAAAGGTTTTTTTTTTTGTTTTTTTATTCAAAAAGGTTTTTTTCCGGGCAGGACGGTTTTACTTCCCCGGGGGGTTGTGTCTACCCCAAACCCCTTTAAAAAGGGGTTTTTTTGTTATTGTTTTATTGTTGTTATTGTTGGTTTTTGTTTTTTATTGTTGTTATTTTTGTTGTTGTTGTTTTTTGTTTTTATTGTTGTTGGGTTTTTGTTAAAGGGTTTTTGTTGTTATTGGGTTTTTATTGTTTTTTATTTTTGTTATTTTTGCTATTGTTGTTGAAGTGTTTGTTCTCCCTATTTTGTGTGTGGTGTGTGTGTTTTGTGTGTGTGTGGACTCACCTAGTTGTACTCCCTTGTTGAGGTTTTCCCGGGGGGCGAGTTCCCAGCTTGGCCCCGCCTCTTTCCCGATCGTACTAGGTCATTCTCCCTGAACCGTTTAGCTTTATCATACCCCTGCTTAAAGCTTTTGTATGGAACCTGCCTCCACTACATCGCTTCCAAACTATTCCCCCTGGGTGAAGAAATTTTCCTAACATCCCCGTGTTTTAAACTTGTCTTCAAATTCCAACTGGTTTCCCCCCGTTTCTTTTGGCCAATTCTGGAACATCCTGTCTTTGTCCCCTTGGCCCAAAACCTCCAAATTTTTTAGTCGTTAACATGTCCTCCCATCTCCCGTCCTCCAGTTTGTCGGTTTTATTTCCCTTAAACCCCTTTCCCCGTTTTGGAAAAAACCTCTTATCTTGGGATAGTTTTTTGCAAACCTTTGGGACTTTCTCTAGTTTTTTTTTACGTTCTTGGGTAGGGGTGGGTTTCCCAAAAAAGGGGGCCGCCCTACTCCCCAAAATGGGCCTAACTTTCACGGGGTAAAAGGGTCCTGGGAAAGATTCCTTATTAAGATGTCGGAAAGGGTGTTCTTGTTATACCACCCCAAGATTTTTTTCCCTTTGAGTGAGGTTTTAGCCTGCCCCCCTAGCTTTTTACTCCGTCGCGGTTTTTCTTTCCCCTTCCCCAATCTTCAATTTTGCATTGGTGGTTGAACCCAGGACCAATTGCTGGACGGGCTGCAGCCGTCCAATCCTTTGTAGTTCTCCCTGGTCTTCGATCGAGTGAATTTTTTCTCATCAATTTCACGTCATCTGCAAACGGGACACCCAGAGTTATGTAGTGTGTATGTATGTGTGTGGTGTGTGTATGGTGTGTGTGTGTGGTGTGTGTTGTGGGGTGTGTTACTCACCTATTGTGGTTGCAGGGGTCGTTCCTGCTCCGGGGCCCCCCTGTGTGTGTGTGTGGTGGTTGTGCATGGTGTGTTGTGGGGTATGTGGTGTGGTGGTGTTTTTATGGTTGTGTGTGTGTGTCTGTGTGTGTGTTGTGTGGTGTTACCCCCCTCTCATTCCTCCCTTTCTCAGCCATTCCCTGAGAGAGTAAAGTTTTCGCATCTCTTCTTTCTTCTTGCAAAAACAACAAACACAACAACACAAGGATATGTTTTTTTCCTTCCTTTCTTTGTATATAAAACCCCCTTAAAGGCCACCCAAACAATAGAGTTTCCCGGTTAAAAATTTATACACACTTTTGTTTAATTTTGTCACAAGAAAAATTGTTGCCGCAAACTACGTGTATACTCGTGTATGCAAGGTATACACACACACACACACACACACACACACACACACACACACACACACCACACACACACACACACAAACACACACACACCACACACACACACACATACACACATAAACATACACAGACAATCACATACACACACCACACACACGCACATACACACACACACGGACATCACACACACACACAATACAACACACACAACACACACACACACCACACACACACACATACACCCCAAACACAGACCCCATACCACACACCACCCCACCCCCCCCACACCACCACCCATATCCCCCCACCCACACCACTCCACACACACCTACCCCACAACCATAACACAGCCACCCCTAACCCACCCACACACACACAGCACATACACACACCCACAGACACACACACACCACACATACACACACACCCACACACACACACACACATACCCACACACCACCACACCCACCCCCACACACCCACACCCCACACCCCTACATACCCCCACACATACCTCACGACACTCACATACACACAAACACCCACACACACAAGCACACGCACACACTACACACACACACAACACATACCCCCCCCCACCCCCACACCAACCCACACACACACCACACACACCCACACACCCCCACACCCACACACACACAACACACACACACACACCACACACCCACACACCAACACTCACACATACAGACACACCATGCACACACACAACACACCAAAACACACACAGACACACACACGGTCTATATATACACACATGCACACACACAACAACACACCACCCATACACAAACACATACACACACACATACGCACAACACAAGGAATCATTCAGGACCCTGGATACACCGTGTATGTTAGATGCCCAGTTCAATGGAGTATGCGGCACCAGTTTGGAACCCACACCTAGCCAAGCACGAGAAGAAACTAGAGAAAGTGCAAAGGTTTGCAACAAACTATCCCAGAGCTAAGAGGTATTTCCACGAGGAGAAGGTTAAGGGAAATCAACCTGACGGACACAGGAGGACAGGAGAGATAGGGGGGACATTATAACGACATACAACAATACTGAGGGAATTGACAAGAGTGGACAAAGACAGGATGTTCCAGAGATTGGACTCAGTAACACGAGGACACGTTGAAGCTGAAGACCACAGATGAATCACAGGATTTAGGAAGTATTTCTTCAGCCACAGAGTAGTATCCGTAAGTTGGAATAGTTTGGGAAGCGAAGTAGTGGAGGCAGGATCCAAACATAGCTTTAAGCAGAGGTATGATAAAGCTTCACGGCTCAGGGAGAGTGACCTATTACGATCAGAGAAGAGGCGTGGCCGGATGCTCGACTCGACCTCCCGCAACCTCACTAGGTGAGTCAACACCCACACACACTCACACACACACACACACACACACACCTCACACACACTACACACACACACACACCCACTCACACACATCACACACTCACACACAACAGCACACACAAACACACACCACAAACACACACAGAACACACACACAAACCACACACACACACACACACACACACCTACACCCACACACACACACACACACACACACGTCACCCGCACACCACACCACACACACACAAATCACATACACACAAACACACACACACACAAACACACACACACAAACACACACACACACAAACAACAACACACACACACACACACACACACAACACCCACAAAACACACACACACACACTAACACACACACACACACACACACACATCACCACACACACACACACACCCACACACACACACCCACACACATCACACAGCACAACACACCACACACACACACACAACACACACACACACACACAACACACACACCACACACACACGCTGCAAAAGCTAGAGGATCAGGCACACATAACAGAAAGGAGCACTGCAATGGATCAGAGAATATCAGACATTGAGGCAAACCACGAGTTATTGTACCAACGAGGTGTCAGAGTGGGCGCCTGTGACAAGCGGAGGTTCCACAGGGTGCAGTCCAGACTCAGATCTGTTCTTGGTATAATGTGAAAACGGTATATGGCCCGGTGCCTGGTGCTAAAGCTCCCGATTCACGCAACGGAGGGCCGGATCGATTCCCGCGGGTGGAAACATTTCGAACACGTTTCCTTACACCTGATGTCCGTCCGGACTAGCAAGCAAATAGGTACCTGGGTGTTAGTCGACTGGGTGGGGGGGGGTCGCATCTGGGGGACAAGATTTAAGGACCCAATGAAATAATGTTAGACATTCCTCGATGACGCCTGACTTTTCTTGGTTATCCTGGGTGGCTAACCCCCGGGGTTACAAATCCGAAAACGAAATCTTATCTATCTTATCTTAAAACGGAAGGGATAGCCCTGCAGAAGTGTCCCTTGTTTGCAGATGATTGCGAAGTTAATGAGAAGGATCAAATCGGAGGGGGGGGGGGGGGTGGGTGTGTATATGTGGTCAGGTCGAGGACTCAGGCAGGACACAAAAGACCTGACAGGCTACAAGCCTGGTCCAGCAACTGGCTTCCTTGAATTTAACCCTGCCAAATGCAAAGTCATGAAGATTTGGGGAAGGGCAAAGACGACCGCAGACACAATTATTTAGATGGCCAAAGACTGCAAACCTCACTGCAATAAAAAGATCTGGGGGGGAGTATAACACCGGAGCCCATATCTCCTGAGGGCACACATCAAGCAGATAACTGCTGCAGCAATACGGCGCCTGGCAAAACCTACGGATAGCGTTCCGATCCTCATGTAAAGGATTCGTTTAAGACTCTGTATACCACTACGTCCAGCCCATACTGAGCATGCAGCACCAGTGAGAGTAGAATCCACACCGGGGTAGGTCAAGCAGCGGGTCAAGAAAGTTAGAGCAAAGTGGCAAAGGTTAGCAACAAGACTAGTCCCAGAGCTAAACGGAAATAAACGGAACGGGGGATGTCCTAACGAAGAAAGGTTGAGAAACGATGCCTGACGACACTGGAGGACAGGAGGGTCAGGGGGACATATAACGACCAATATAAGCATCTAGCGCGGAATAGACAGGTGGACAAAGACGGGAGTTCCAGGAGATTGTACACAGACACAAGAGGTCACAATTGGAAGTTGAAGACTCAGATGAATGCAAAGGGATGTTAGGAAGTATTTCTTCAGTCATAGATAGTCAGGCCATGGAATAGCCTCAGAAAGGGAATGTATTGAGGCAGGAACCTTACATATTTTAAGGCGAGGTATGATAAGCTCAGGGGCAGGGAGAGAGAGGACCTAGTAGTAATCAGCGAAGATGGCGGGGCAGGAGCTGGTAGGACACCCACCCCATGCCAGACCACAAATAGGTGAGTACACACAGACACAGACACACGACACACTCACCACACCCACACACACACACAACACACCACACACACACACACTCACACACATACACTCACACACAACCACTACACACACACACACACACACACAACACACACACCACACACACTCTCACACACACACACACACACACACACACACACACACACACACACACACACACACACACACACACACACACACACACACACACACACACACACACACACACTGTACACACACTAACAACATACATACAATAAACTCCCTCTAATTAAAGCTTGTATCTTTACTCACATACAAACTCACACTTATTTCTGCTTATACAAGACGTAAAAATTTGGAGAGAGATAGAAAGTTTGAGTTTGTTGTGAGGGTGATGTAAGCAGCGTCGGGATGACATTTCCCATGTCAGGGAGGCTGACAAATTGTCTCGTGAATATTTTTGTTGCTTGGAGATACAAAAACTGTGGGTGTTTGGGGAGATAGTTCTAGCAAGAGTCATATGTCTGTGTGATACAGGGGAGAGAGAGAGTGAATGAGACAGAGAGAAACAGAGAGAAGAGACTTCTTACACCTACGTTACCAGGTATCACACATGAACAACACCTGCGCCACCAGGTATCACACACACAACCATGTTTCCTCTGATCCATTAAACTCTCTCTGATCCCTAATATAAAACCCCCTTTAAGAATTAACACGCCTGGCGGCTCTTACAATCTTTTTCATTTCCTCTCAAAACCTTATATTTTCCGGGAGTGTTTTTCACCCCAGGTGTCGTCTGAACTTGTAAATATATATAAGAGAGAGAAAAATCTCTATGTTTGAGCAGTGATATAGTCAGAGGAGAGACATTTTTTCAGCTCGACGTGTTTGATCTCAAACAGATCGTCAAATCTCATGAGATAAGCAAGGGCTCCTCGCTAAAACTGTCGGAGATAGGGAGACAGGTCTCTTCAAGAGATAGGGGTCGGTAAGTTCCCCAGAGAGGTAATAAGGCTCTGCAGGTCCCCCAGAGAGATAATAGGACTCCGTAGGTTCTCTAGAGAGATAATAAGACACTGTAAGTCCCCCAGAGAGATAGTAAGACTCCCAAAGAAATAACAAGGATCGGTAGGTCCCCCGAGAGAGATAATAAGGCTCTGTAGTCCCCCTAGAGAGATAATGATGGGAAGGACACTGTGAAATTAGCATGTAAAATACCTGGGGTCGACTATGTTACCACACCTGGTCTTGGGGTCGACTATGTTACCACACCTGGTCTTGGGGTCGACCAGGTTACCACACCTGGTCTTGGGGTCGACTATGTTACCACACCTGGTCTTGGGGTCGACCAGGTTACCACACCTGGTCTTGGGGTCGACCATGTTACCACACCTGGTTTTTGGGGGGCGACCAGGTTAAACCCCCCTGGTGTTGGGGTCGACCAGGTTACCACACCTGGTCTTGGGTCGACTATGTTACCACACCCGGTCTTGGGGTCGACCCCGGGTTTCCACACCCCGGTCTTGGGGGGCGACCATATTACCACCTGTCTTGGGTCGACCATTTTAAACCCCACAGGTCTTGGGGTTTACCCTGTTACCCCACCCGGGCTTGGGTTGACCCGGTTTCCACACCTGGCTTGTGGCGCCAGGTTTTTTCCCCCCCGGTGTTTTGGGGTGACCAGGGGTTTCCACACCTTGCTTGTGGAGACCTTTACCAAAACCTGGTCTTGGGGTCGACCGGTCCAAACCTGGTCTTTGGGGCGACCGTTTACCACACCGGTCTTGGGAAAGGGGCCCCTTACCCCACCTGGTCTTGGGGTCGCCGGGGGTTTCCACACCTGGGTTTTTGGGGTTGACCATATTACCCAAACTGGTCTTGGGGTCGCATTTTTCCACACATGGTCTGTGGTCGACCATGTTACCACACCGGTTTGGGGTCGACCATGTTGCCACCTTGGGCTTTGGGGTTGACCAGGTTTCCACAAAACCCGGCTTGTGACGCCGGTTACCACACCTGGTGTTTTGGGGTCGCCCCCGGGTTCCCCCACCTGCTTGTGGGCGACCCTGTTACCACCCTGGGCTTGGGGTCGACCAGGTTACCACCACCC
>NW_026473952.1:0-10864 GCF_026875155.1 Cherax quadricarinatus
TAATTAAACCAAAGCCTAAGGGGGGGAAAGCAGATTGGCCATTTTGTTCTCACTGAATGTTAATTTTATCAACTGTTTAAAGAGGTTAAATATCTTGCCCGGTAAGTGAAAACAGGTTACGTTAGCATCATTGGTCAAAGGCACTGTCGATAAAAAAACTGGCCTTTTTGGGTGGGGTGTGCGTGTGTAGTCTATTAATGATCATCGTGTAGTCGATAGACTTCAAACCCATTAAACCCCAAGTGATAGCATAAAGAAATAAAGCAAAGAAAATAGTAGTTAGCATATTTTCGTAGAGCTGAGACAAGAGATAAACTTCAACGCGCCACTGAAGACGGCTTCAAGCTGTACACGAAATATGTACTCTTTACTATTTTTTGGGTCTAATAGAGTGTAGACCTCGGCGCCATGTTGTAGTGTAGTTAATAGTTCCTGCTGTTGGAAGCCAGGAAACACACACACAAACCCACCACACACACACACACAACACACACACACCACACACATCAGGCGCTATAACAGGAAGGGCATGCATGGATCAGAGATACTGACAGGAGCAACAACGGTCTGGTACGTAATGATGATCCAGTGGCACCTGTGACGAGCGGGGTCCCACAGGGGTCGTCTAGACCAGTGCAAATTTTGGTATATGTGAACGACAACGGAAGGTAGACTCAGAATGTCCCTGTTTGCAGATAAATGTGAATTTTAATGGGGGAATTAAATCTGAGAGGACCAGCAGGACTTAAAGAACCTGGACAGACTTGGAACCTGGCCCAGCAATGGTTTCCCTCGAATTTAATCCTGCCAAATGCAAAGTCATGAGATAGGGGGAAAGGGGCACAGAAGCCCACAGACAGAGTATAGGCTAGGTGGCCAAAGACTGCAAACCAACCCAAAGGAGAAAGATCTTGGGGGATATAACACCGAGCATGTCTCCGAAGCACACATCAATCAGATAACTGCTGCAGCATATGGGCGCCTGGCAAACCTGAGAACAGCATTCCGACACCTTAGTAAGGAATCATTTAAGACACTGTACACCGTGTATGTAGGCCCATACTGGAGTATGCAGCACCTGTTTGGAACCCCCACTTGATAAAACATCAAGAAACTAAGAAAAATACAAAGGGTTTGCAACAAGGTTAGTTCCAGAGCTAAGGGGGAAAGTCCTTGAAGAAAGATTTAAAGGGAAAACGGCCTACACCGGAGGACAGGAGGGTCAGGGGAACATAAAACGAATATAAAATACTGCGTGGAAAAAGACAAGGGGGCAAGGCAGGATGTTTTTCCCGGGGGGGGGAAAAAAGAAACAAGAGGCCCAATTGGGAAATTGAAAACACAAATGAGTAAGAGATAGAGGGGTTTTTCTTCAGTCATAAGGGGTTTTAAGGCAGTGGGAAAAGCCCAAAAATGACGTAGTGGGGGGGCAGGAACCATACCAGTTTTAAACGAGTTTGAAAAACCATGGAGCGGGGGGAGAGAGGGTCTAGTAGAAAACCGGTGAAGAGGCGGGCCCGGAGCTGGACTCGCCCCCCGCAACCACAAATAGGTGAGTACAAAAGGTGAGTACACCACACACACCACACACACAACCACACCAGTGCTATTTTTGGTATAGTGAACGACTGAGGGAAGGGTTAGCCCTCAGAAGTGTCCCTGTTTGCAGATGTGAAGTTAATGAGGAGAATTAAATCTGATGAGGACCAGGCAGGACTTCAAAGAGACCTGGACAGACTGGACCCCGGGTCCAGCAAAGGGCTTCTCGAATTTAATCCTGCCAAATTTCAAAGTCATAAAGATAGGGAAGGCACAGAAGACCAGACAGAGTATAGGCTAGGTGGCCAAAGACTGCAAACCTCACTAAAGGAGAAAGATCTTGGGGTAGTATAAAAACCGAGCATGTCTCCGGAAGCACACATCAATCAGATAACTGCTGCAGCATATGGGCGCCGGGCAAACCTGAGAACAGCATTCCGATACCTTAGTAAGGAATCGTTCAAGACACTGTACACCGTTATTCAGGCCCATACTGGAGTATGCAGCACCTGTTGGAACCCGCACTTGATAAAGCACGTCAAAAAACTAGAGAAAATACAAAGGTTTGCGAAAAAGGTTAGTTTTCCCAAAATAAGGGAAAAGTCCTATGAAGAAAGATTAAGGAAATCGGGGCCTGACGACACTGGAGGACAGGAGGTCAGGGGAGCATGATAACGACATATAAAATACTGCGTGGAATAGACAAGGTGGACAAAGACAGGATGTTCCAGGGAGGGGACAGAAACAAGAGGCCACAGTTGGAAGTTGAAGACACAAATGAGTCAGAGAGATATTAGGAAGTATTTCTTCAGTCATAGAGTTGTAAGGCAGTGGAATAGCCTAGAAAATGACGTAGTGGAGGCAGGAACCATACACAGTTTTAAGACGAGGTTTGATAAAGCTCATGGAGCGGGGAGAGAGAGAGAGGGCCCTGTAGCAACCGGTGAAGAGGCGGGGCCAGGAGCTAAGACTCGACCCCTGCAACCACAAATAGGTGAGTACAAATAGGTGAGTACACACACAAAACTGACCTTCGGATGCCTGAGCAAAGAATCCTTCAACGCACTATTGATCACAAAAGTAAGACATCATGATCCTCGAGTACACAGCTCCAGCAAGAAGCCACTCATAGCAGAGGAAACTATAACTATACAAAATCAATTTAAAAGCATAATAAACTTGATTTTAGGTGTTTGGAGAAACTATTGACAGGAGACATAATTACGACATTTAAAATACGTAGACAAGATAGCCAAGCATCAAGTTACCTCCTTTAAATGTCAAGGAGGTGAAATGAACGAAATAAGGAACAATGTTTGGTTCCAGAAGCTGTAGCTCAACACCTACACTACGTTACTGCGACCTATAGTGTTCATACAAGGTGTCTTTCACTAATCTTAAAACCAGTCGGCTTGAAACTCATTATTGGTGCTTTTGTTCAAAACTTAAGAAACCGGGTTCGATCCTGTGGCTGGTGAAGAGGTTGGGCATATTTCCCTACACTTGTTGCCCCTGTTCACCTACAGTAACAGTAACTAGATACCTGGGTGCTAGCCGAACAATGTGGACAGCAGCCTGCAGATAGAGTAGGCTAGAATAGGACTAGACTTCGAAAAAATTGAGCTTGGATGTACATCACAGCCATGATGCTTTGAGATTCGTCTGTAAAAAACCTTCATTTATGGTCAGAGTGGTGGACTACGCTACTTCCTGGTGTGTAGTAAAATGCACCAAGTTTTATGACTCTTATTAGGCCGGTATGGCACAGTGGATAACAGACTGACCAGCTAGTTTTAGGACTAGCTTGCCATGGTTTCAAATCCTCCGTACGGTGAACGGAGGTAGGAAAACACATCTTAGCATGTCAGTTGAACTGTGTAAAAAGCATTAATCTGCCAACTACTAAACACTTGCTGGTGTTCTGGATACTTGTACTGAGAGATGCAGTAATCTTACCAACCACTTAGCACTTGCTGGTGTTCTACATACTTGTGCTGAGAGATACGGAGAATAATACTCCTACAAGGTCCTCAGGTCACCGTAATAATAATTTCTCTCTAAGCTCAGGTTATTGAACACTTACGACTCTTCTTATAATATTAATACCACAATAAATACTTTTGTAAGTGTCGAGGTGTATTAGTGTGTTAAGTTGAGCAGAAATTTATCGTTACTTCAACAGTTGTGAGAAATTTCTCGGGGACCTCAAAAATGTTGCCAAGAAAAAAATAAAAACCACAATAATTGTATAAGACAATTCTGATGGCAACACTTTTAAAAATGTTTCACTATATTGAAACACAAGTCTTTGTTTTGCACATTTTTATTGAATCACGATTTTTTTCAATAAATATAATCAAATATTTCTAAATGTATGACAATCACATTTTTTCCTGTTAAAGCATTTACTCTTTTTTTATTTTATTTTATCTTGCAGTTCTCAAGCGACGCAACATTAGAAAGCAACAGTCAAGTTGAACCAAATTATCAATGTTGCAGAGTGGTCAGTGCTGCCGCACAATATAAAGAACTGATGCATTAGACTTAGTGTTGATAGCACCAACAGTCTGACTGGTCAGGTTATCAACCAGGAGGAGGCATGGTGTTTACCTGGATTACCTGGAGAGAGTTCCGGGGGTCAACGCCCCCGCGGCCCGGTCTGTGACCAGGCCTCCTTAGGTCAGTGTCCCAGGATGCGACCCACACCAGTCGACTAACACCCAGGTACCCATTTTACTGATGGGGAACATAGACAACAGGTGGAAAGAAACACGTCCAATGTTTCTACTCTGGCTGGGAATCGAACCCAGGCCCTCACCGTGTGAAGCGAGAGCGTTAACCACCAGGCCACCAGAGCCCAGATCACATATGAGGGTGTGGAATCAAGCTCCACATACACTCAAACTCCACGCATAGAATCAAATTCCACACAGAATCAAACTTCACACATGGAATCAAAATTCCATAAAAGACTCCAAGAGGCTAGGAAGAACGTAAGTGCAACAAAGACTTGAAGGTTAAGAGGCGGGGCCAGGAGCTAGGTGAGATTACACTCAAAACACACTCATACCAACATTACCACACAGTGTGGGAACCAGCGGGGATCCCAGTCATTACATGACTCCGCAACCTGTGGTGGTAGTGATGGTGTGGAATGTGTTGGTGGGAGGGTGGCGTGAGGTGGGTTGTGGATGGGGAAGAGTGGGTTGTGTTGGTTGAATGGTGTGTGTGTGTGTTAGTTACCATTTTGTCCTAGGCACATGTCGATTAGACACTAGGCCTGTTGAAAGGGGTGCGTGTGTGTGTGTGTGTGTGTGTGTGTGTGTGTGGTGTGGTGTGTGTGTGTGGTGTGTTTAGTTACCATTTTGTCCTAGGCACATGTCGATTAGACACTAGGCCTGTTGTAGGTGTGTGTGTGTTAGTTACCATTTTGTCCTAGGCACATGTCGATTAGACACTAGGCCTGTTGTATATGAGCACGTGTGTGTGTGTGTGTGTGGTGTGTGTGTGTGTGTGTGTGTGTGTGTGTGTGTGTGTGTGTGTGTGTGTGTGTGTGTGTGTGTTCAGTTGTGTGTTGGTGGGGTGTGGTCATGTTCCACTGTGGGGTTTCCACCCACAGTGAAACTTGATAAAGTTCTACCCACAGTGAAACATGACTTGATAAAATTCTACCCACAGTGGAACATAACTTAATAAGGCTCTACACACGGTGAAACGTAACTATAGAGCTTTATACAAAGTGAAACATAACCTTATAAAGCCCTACAAAAAGTGAAACATAACTATAGAGTTCTGCACAAAGCGAAACATAACTTGATAAAACTCTACATAGTGAAACATGATAAAGCTCTACACAGTGAAACAATAAAGCTCTACACAGTGAAACATAATAAAGCTCTACACAGTGAAACATAATAAAGCTCTACACAGTGAAACATAATAAAGCTCTACACAGTGAAACATAAAGCTCTACATTGAGCTTACCGTCACAATAAAACTGTGTAAAGTTGTCTCACATCGTTGTTGTGGTCACTAGCGTATTTTTACTGGCAAGAACGGAAGTGCTGATATAGAGAGAATAAAACTGCCTTCAGCTGCACGTGTTTACACTTTATCTCATTAACATTGCACGCAACACACGACTGTAAAATTCGATTTCTCTTTTATCAGCGAGGTGGAACAATTTCCCCGGAGTGCAGAGAGTGACTCCACTCAAACTCAAACACAACTTTCCTCCTGGCCTAGAGCGGCATCCCACTCTCTCTCTCTCTCTCTCTCTCTCTCTCTCTCTCTCTCTCTCTCTCTCTCTCTCTCTCTCTCTCTCAAAAATTTGATTAATCATATACAGTTTCAGATTTTTTTTTAAATTTACGCTCTTTTAAAGTTAGGTTAGATTTTCCTATACAATAAAAAGAAAACGGTTAAAACAGAGGCGATAAACATTTTTGAAGCACCAACAGACAACGAGATCCAGGGAACGCACTTTACAACGCACGGTCAGATATTCACTGTTTAAGGATCGTGCCACAGTCTCCCCTCCCACTGTCTTAGCAACATTTGAATACTCTGAGAGAATGTGCTGCTTCCTACAGATGCTTCCCACACTAAGAACCTTGCATATCTTTCCGCATAATTTGTGGGGATATTTTCCCTTTTGTATAAATTTGATGACACTTGTGTCTGATAACATGGGATAACTTGTGTATTGTAGGACGATAAATATTTCGAATAGTATTACTTGATATCTGATTGCAATATCTGTAATAGTGAATAGATTACAACAGTAACAAGTTGATAATGATAGTAACAAGTTGATAATGACAGTAAGAAGTTGATAATTATATATGATGAGAGGGAGAGTGGGGGAGCTGGATATATGATGAGAGGGAGAGTGAGGGAGCTGGATATATGATGAGAGGGAGAGTGAGAGGGGGCTGGATATATGATGAGAGGGAGAGCGAGAAGGGGGCTGGATATATGATGAGAGGGAGAGTGAGAGGGGGCTGGGTTTGAGTGGGTCTTGGACTTGAGTTAATTGGGTTATCAAGGCTTGTTTCTCGGGTAACACTGATAATAGGTTGGAGGAATATTTTTTTAGTGGGTTTGGGTTTGAGAAGGACCTGCCAAATATGGATCAGTAGGCCTGCTGCAGTGTTCCTCCTTTCTTATGTTCTTATAACCTGGCGGTTCTAATGTTCTGTAAACACAAGGAACTTCATCCTTTGGTCAAATGAGAGGGACGAGAGCTTGAATGGTTTCGTTCCAGCAGAGCTGGATTACAATCTTCCACTCTGTGGTTCAGAGAGGGAGGAAGGTGAGCCGCGTTCGTTCATCCTGTAGTACAAGTGAAGGTAAAAACTAAGTGACTTGGCTACTTTTTTCTTGCAGTTTGTGGGTTACTGCCACAGGAGATGATCTCTACTGGCTGGCTCACCTACTGACTAGTCTGGTTTTTTATTTTTTTTTTTTTGGTTGAACTTCCCAGTGTGTCGACCTAAGCGAACCTTAATCGGTTAAACATTTTACGCTCTGACAAGAATGCTTGACTCTTCGTTGTGCCTTAGAAACACGGTAGATAGCAGGTAAATTTTACAAATTTCTACTTGCATGCAGTAGATCAGGGTTCCCCAGAGTGGTTAATATCGACCCCTAAGGTTCGATGGGATTATCGAAGGGGTAGATATATGCCTGGGGGTCAGAAGGGGGTCACTAAATGTTTGGGGACGTGCTTTGCGTTGTGTATATATGGCCTTCCACCTAATATTAAATTATTTTCATATAATAAATATTTGGGGATCGACGAGCAATCTGAAACTTCATGAAGGTGTCGACAAGCTGAAGAGTTTGGGGACTCCATCTGAGTAGACGCTAATGTATGTTTCCTCTCGTGTGTTTCGAACAGTTCTGTTTTTGTGTAATATTATCATTATAATTTAAGAAGCCTGGTCAGTCCTGGACACAGCTGCGGAAGCATTGATCCCGGAACCATTAACAAATAATTACCAGATAGCAACTAACTATCGCAGCTAGTAGACCACTGCTAAGAAATCACAAGATCAATGGAAGACAGTCAAAATAGCGACGTTGTATGCATTAGCTTGACACCTGCAACTCCGGTGTTTTTAAATGTATAAAATGAGATCCAATGATAAAATAAAAAACTTTTGTGTATACACTTAAAGTTTACTTTAATAACTTATAAGAGACTGTGTAAAGGTTAGAGACAGTCTTTATAACTTTCGTGTAGTCGATAGCCTTTAAACCTAATAAACTAACCACATCGAGTACAAAAGTCGAGAAATAGAGATTTAAATTCTTAACAAACATAGCAAAAGTGATAAACAAAACAAAATACAGTCTTATGAAGGTTCAAAATTAGCACCTTGATGTGCAGTGCTGGTACCTTTATTGTTTTGGTTAAAGACACATGCAACACAACGTCTTTATTAGTACAATCCACCTAAATGAGAATAAAGTTTTTGATAAAGCCTCGTGTAGGTGAAACTTCATAATAATGGTTATAAATATAACCTTAATTTTTAAAGGAGTGAACCGGTAAGCCAGCAGAACGCATCGGTAAGATGACCGAAAGCTCCAGCTGCGGGATATCATATGACTAAGATCCGCGTCAGGAAACACTTGTCCTGTTTCCTGACAAACCTAACCTAACCTAACCTAACCTAACCTTACATTACCTAACCTAACTTAACCTTACCTAACCTAACCTTACCTAACCTAACCTAACCTAACCTAACCTTACCTAACCTAACCTAACCTTACCTAACCTAATCTTACCTAACCTTACCTAACCTAACCTAACCTTACCTAACCTTACCTAACCTTACCTAACCTAACCTAACCTTACCTAACCTAATCTTACCTAACCTTACCTAACCTAACCTAACCTAACCTAACCTTACCTAACCTAACCTAACCTTACCTAACCTTACCTAACCTAACCTAACCTTACCTAACCTAACCTAATCTTACCTAACCTAACTTAACCTAACCTTACCTAACCTTACCTAACCTAACCTAACCTTACCTAACCTAATCTTACCTAACCTAACCTAACCTAACCTAACCTAACCTAACCTTACCTAACCTAACCTAACCTTACCTAACCTTACCTAACCTTACCTAACCTTACCTAACCTAACCTAACCTTACCTAACCTAATCTTACCTAACCTAACCTAACCTAACCTTACCTAACCTAACCTAACCTAACCTTACCTAACCTTACCTAACCTTACCTAACCTAACCTAACCTTATACAAATAAGGGTCTCCTTTTTTGTATCATCTTTTGAAGGTAATACCAAAATAAGTATGACAGCTGACTCAGTGGAAAATACGAAAACACTACCAGCAGATATCAGTAACGACTTTAACTGTGGAAAGAAAAAAAAACATGATGTTAAACAATGACAAATTCCAATTGTTTAAATACGGAGAGAAGGAAAAAGTCAAAACGAACACAGGGCGTAAACGAGAGGAACAGGTAAAGGACCTAAGAATAAGAATGTCGTTTAGAACTTTAGTGAACACAATAAGACAAATTCTTCAAAAGCCAAGAAAATGAAAGGTTGTATTGTAAGAACTTTGAAAACAACAAATCACGACGATAATAGTACTATTCAAAACACCTGCGCTTTCACTACTGTGCTCACAGCTGTCATGGTGGATATCAGAGCTAAAAAGTATATAGAGGTAGCTTACTGCTCGCTGTAAAACATCTATACTACTGGGAACGATGAGACTCACTTGGAATTTTCTCTCTACGATAATGAATACATGGAAAATCCTCGATATGCCTGTGTACACCTGTAATCGGTTTTAAGAATTTTTCTACCCTCGAACCCCTCAAGGGAGGTTCCTTGATGCTGGTGAAGGGGCTATTGTTCTAGGGAATTATATCTGTCCTCCAGTTACCTGAATTAAGCCTGAATGCCTTCCATACCCCCATCCCCACAGGCGCTGTATAATCCCTACGGGTTTAACGCTCCCCATGAAATAAAATTACTCTCGAAGCTGTCCTAGGGCCAGGCTTTTTTTTTTTTTGTATAGTGCTGGTTCAGTTATTGACGGTCCGCCGGCCAACATATCCATTACAATGCAAGTTCCTAGTTTACACACTACCATAGCAACTTAGTGGAGCTAGATATACTGGAGGAAGCGTAGAGTAAATGGAGTAAAAGGCAGTGGTGAAATATACCCACTTAAAGAACACAATGTCAAGATCTGTGGTCTAATACCATGCAACAGTCTGTCAGTTGATATAAGAAATATTGCTGGAAACTGGACAAGTTTCTAAAATCTGGGTTCACCCAAGCTGTGAGCTGCGGGTCGGGAGCAGCAACAGCCTTATTACATTTAATGGTATACAATACTGGCAGATTGATGAGTAAGACATATGTGCAACATCTGGATATCATTATTATGGAGTTTCGCCATCCGGTGGCTTTATCAATTCATCACAGAGGCTACATACTGTAAACACTGGAATATGAGGAAATCATCCCTCAGTCTTGATAGGTGTTCAGACTTGTAACCTATGAGACTGAATACCTATCAAGGCTAAGGGATGAAACGGCTTAAAATTACCTCCTTACTTTTTCCACTGTCTCCACTATAAAAGTCACCTCCGTATTAAAATTGGAAAAAAAAAATCTTGCTGCGCAGGCTAAATATTTCACCAGTAAAGGTACACAAGTGCTGCACATGTGTCATTCATCAGAAGTGTCACAGGTATAACCTAATTAAAGCGCTCAACAGCAGAACTAACTTTCCTCTGCTGACTCCATGACACTCCGAGCTATGTACTGACTGCTAGGTGAACGGGGGTAAGCAGATGTTAGGAGACTCACACCTAGGTACATATTTAACATATTTACTGCTAGGTGAACAGAAGCAGCAGGCAGATATCCTACACAGATGCGTCTGGTCTGTGTCCTCTACAGGAAGCATTAAACTTCCGTGTCTGTGTTTATGGTACTCGTTCACATTCTAAAATGGGTCAGTGAAGTTCAGGATTTGAGAGGAAACCACTTGTCACCAGTCTAGTGCCACCGGCACTGACGAGCAACACCAAGTTTCTACTGGATGCCCAGAGTTACGTCTAGTGTGGGTACAGTAATGTGCACTTTAACTTAATGCTTCAGTGGGGAGTCCAGGCGTGTAGCTTCGAGGCTTCATTACACTGAGAAATATACAGTGTATATATAGAAATATATGCAAAATAAGTAGTGAAAAAAAAGTGAAAATTCCAAACGCTTTTGGGGATTCTCACTTATGAAGGGGAAATCACAAAATCACTGGAATTTA
>NW_026473953.1:0-10850 GCF_026875155.1 Cherax quadricarinatus
GACACCCAAAGAAAAGGGGAGCGGGGTGACTCCCCCACATCCTGCCCCCCTGCCCCAAATCTCGAGAAATTGCTGATTAAGACAACAACCCAAGTGATGTTGTTTGTCTGAGTGTATATATACACATAGTGTTAATAATGTTTATAGACCGAAATTAAGAGACAAGATTGTGTTAAAGTTTGTTTCTTATAGATCTACCTGTTATATTAAAGGAACTTATATATAAAGTGTAAGCTTTCAAATACATATTAACAGTGACATTTATATATGTGTAAGTAATATTCACGTGTGATTTACAGTTATACAGTGACATTTATAGTGTATAGTGAATGAAGTGTATAACGTTATTTACGATTAATCATCGTGGTCAGACTGACACAGCAAACTCAAGCCATAAACACCAGCCACATGTACTGTGTACCCTTCATGGTCATTGACCCGGGAGGTTAAGCTTAGTGGGTCAGTAGTGTCTGACTCGATTATTGCTGACTTAAGCATAACAAAACTCAGCTGTTTATAGCAGTACAGTGTTATTTAAACACTCTAAGTGTGGTGCTAGAATTTTCAGTATACCATTAAAATGGCTTGTTTGAAAACTCAGTTTCAGTCTTTACAGACTAAGATTACACAATTAGAAAATCTAATTTCAGTCTGTATAGGATTAACTCAAGATACAAACATAGATTTTGATGATCTTGAGGTGAAGTTTGGATTATTTACACAACGTATGAAAATAATTAATTCAGACTAACACATATGAAAATAAATTTCTTGAATCAGATCCATCTGAGGATGAAATTAAAAATGTTTTGGATACTTTTAGTGATCAACAATTAAGGTGGACAGGAGTACAGGCTATCTGCCGTAAAAACTCTGTCACAGAGACCTACTACTAGTGGTCAAACACCTGTTACACCTGTAACAACAAGTGTCCCATTACCAAGCTTACCTACATTGTCATTACCTATTTTCCAAGGTCATAATTATGAAGAATTCATTAGTGGTTTTCAATCCATAGTAAATTCACGAACTGACATAGATGAGATTGCCAAGTTCAATTACCTTAAATGTCTTGTGAAGGGAGAACCCTATGAACTAATTAAGTCATTTCCGGTGGTTAAAGGTAATTATCAAATAGCCTTACGTGTCTTAGCAGACAATTACTTCGATGCTGACAAGGCTAGAGTTAGACATGCAGTCTTAATATCAAGCTTGAAGCCACCCAAACATTGTTTTTCAGACTTACAGGCATTTAGAATCACATTAGACAATAGTCTCAGATCTCTAGATGCTAAAAAGACCTAAGACAATGTGATTGGTTTATCAGTGGTATTGTACAAGATAAGTTGTCACCACAAACTATTGAACGATTAAATATTATTGTTCAATAAACGCTATTTCACTTGTGAGGAAATTAGCAATGGTTTACAACAATAGTTTCATGCATGCAAGCAACGAGACAAGATGAAAAATCCACAAATCCAGTGGAAAACAAACGAGTATACCTACTCCCATTAAACCACATAATGGGAAATCCCATATAGGCATTTATCAAGCTGTGAATACAACAGACAGTAAACAGACTGTCATACATAAACGTACTCCAAAATGTGTACTTTGTGATGGAACACATTGGGCACAGTATTGTATTCAATACACATCAATGGAGGCACGTAAAAAACGTGTTCATCAGCTGAAAAGGTGCATCAAGTGTTTAGGTGAACACAAGGGAGGAAAATGCTCACTGAAGAAGTGTTTTAAATGCAAGGGATCATACAGCATTATGCCCAAATACTTTTGCTGAACAGCAGAAGACTTCCACAGAATCAGGAAGTCAACAAGCAACAGCATTAAATGTGAGAGATAAGTTTAAAGCAACTGCTCTCCCGATAGCTCGAGTTGAGTTATCTAATAAATCACACAAAACCAATGTACTAACACTATTTGATCAAGGCTCACAAAGGTCCTTCATAAGAAGAACAGTGCTGCAGAAACTGAATAAACAACCCTATGCCAAAATACAGTTAGATATAGCTGGTTTTTTCCACAATTCTGGTAAACAGACATATGACCTAGCCAGAATCACTGTTGGTCTAGGAAACAGGAAAAAGACAGTAGAAGCTGTGGTAGTAGATGATTTGCCTAAGTCTGTGCAGATCCAGGGATTAAAAGAAACAGTTGCAGCACTGAAAGCAGCAAAGGTCAAGTTAGCCGTCCTGACATACAGACGGACACAATTAGTCCAATTGATTTAATCATTGGAAGTGATTATTATCACTGTTTTGTGCAAAATATAGTAAGTAAACATGATGTTCACTTGCTGAAAACAGCAGGAGGCCACATGATATGTGGTCCCATTCCCTCTCAAAGTGGGAAAGAAGTTGATATTGATTCAGTGGAAAATGTACTAGTTACGAGAATAACCGCTGATCATGTACCACAGCAAAAATTATCATTACTGGAAGAAATGAATGAACCAGTTGATAAGTTGTGGATTTAGATGCGATAGGTATTGATGTAAATAAACCAAGCCCACAAGAGTCTCGGACTTATAACCAATATTTGGACACTGTCAAATATAAAGATGGACAGTATTGGGTTTAGGTTACCATGGAAATTAAATCCACCACATCTGCCTAGCAATTATCGCATGGCTTTTCGGACAGATGAAAGCACAAATACATGAGCTCAGGAAGAATCCAGAGCTACTGACTGTCTATGATAATATCATACAAGAACAGTTGGACAATAAATTCATTGAGGAAATAGTCGAAGATAAGTTGAAGACAAACGCTCATTATCTCCCGCACCATGGAGTCAGAAAAGATTCTGAAACCACTCCACTACGTGTTGTATATAATTGCAGCGCACGTGCAAATAAAGATGTAGCAAGTCTTAATGACTGTCCTGATGACCGGACCCTCACTAACTGAGAAGCTTGGAGACGTGCTTATGAAATTTCGCACAAACCCATATGCCTACACGGCTGATATTTCCAAAGCTTTCTTAAGAGTAGGACTACAAGAAATAGAGATTATACTCGATTCTTGTGGCCTGAAAATCCACATGATCCTCAAAGTCCTGTGAAAACTTATCGTTTCAAATCAGTATTATTTGGTGCAACATCCTCTCCATTCTTACTAGAAGCTACTCTAAATACACATTTGAAGAAATCTGAAAGTCCCTTCAAAGAAATCTTAAAGAAAAGTTTCTATGTGGACAATCTTCAAGGTACTGTGAATAAAGAGGAGGATTTGAAATCCTTATACAGAGAAGCTAACAAGGAGATGAAAGAAGCAAATATGCCTCTAAGGATGTGGAATACTAATTCAAAGCAATTAAGGGAACCTATCAAAGAAGATTTCCCTGAAACTGAAATTCCTGATTGCAACAATATGCTGGGACTTAATTGGAACACACAGGAAGATACTTTGAGTCTCAAAAAGATAAACAATAAATCATGCAGTACACTCACTAAACGTAGTTTACTGTCAGAGGTATCACAATGTTTTGATCCTCTAGGACTCGTCTCACCAATTACCATAAAAGGTAAAATGCTTATGCAAGATGCATGGAAGCTCAAAATTGGATGGGATGAGAACTTGCCTCTAGAAATGAGTCAAGCATGGGATGAAATATCCAAGGAGTTTAAGCAACTTCATCAAATTAAATTTCCCAGACAAATAGGTCAAGAGGGAAACAATTACACATTACATGTGTTCTGTGATGCGTCAACCAGAGGTTATGGCGCTGTAGCTTACATGAGTAATGCTGAAGGAAGTACACTAATTACTTCAAAGGCCAGGGTAGCACCCTTGAAGGTCAGAACAGTACCACAATTGGAACTGACAGCACTCTATGTAGGTACAAAATTAGCTGTCTATCTCAACAAAGTACTTGATCATCTCACTATTGAGAAAACCGTGATCTGGAGTGATAATGAGGCAGTTCTCCAGTGGTTAAGAAATAATAAGAGTAAGTTGGTCTATGTACAGAACAGAGTAGCAGAAATAAAAGAGATGCAGAGAGATTATCTCTTTCTTCACGTCTCTACCCAAGAGAATCCAGCTGACATGTTGTCACGTGGTGTCCCACTCAAGAAATTTGTGGATAATAAATTATGGCTCCACGGACCGAACTGGCTCTCTAATGAAAATAACTGGCCTCAGCAAAAAGCTCACATTATGCCAGAAGAAACAGTCTGCTTGAACACAGCCCAAATAAGTTGTGTAAATACTGCAGCAGCCACAACAGAAATAGTCATTGATGTATCTAAATACTCATCTTTGGGTAAACTATTAAGAGTTACAGCTCTTGGTATAGGCCTAGCCAAAGTCATTTTGAGGGTATAAGAACCCTCCGGTAGTCCCTCGTATGGCCCATCTTCCCATACTCCCATAGTAGCTGAATGGACTTTACCATAACTGTTGAAAGCCTCTTGTATGCCATATGCAGTCACCTCGAAAGGGACATTTCTCACCTTCACCCACGTATAGTACTTAGTCGAGTTCACAGTCATCTTCCTCTCCTGGTACTCGTCAACAATTCTGTCATAGAAGTCGGCACGATTCATTTTCACGAATACCCTGGACATCCCGTTTAAAGCTACACCATATACTTCATTGTTGGGGACACCATAGACGTCTCTAATGATGGCAGGTAGCAAGGTATTCATTGTTTTACCACTGAGCATGCCACGTACCAGCTGAATACAAACAGTGTTGATCCTCTGACCCACTCGAACTGCCATCTTGTCTTCCAGTTGCTAAAGGTCACCACCAGAGGGCAGGTGTAGCTACTAGGCATGCGTCCTCTCTCCCCAGAGGTCGAGAGACGAATGACATAACTATTATACACAATTAGTCACAGCTGACCAGCCTGTTAGATTACCCACTGAACGCACACAAATTATCTCAAATCTCTTAACTCCAAAGCTTTATATTCAGACGGGAAGTCTTTCTCCCATCTCCCCTCATATACCAACCTATTTCGACACATTGTCCTATGAATCGTTCCCACTAAAACACGAATTCTACTATTACCTTCAATGTGCCTCATAGCCCATGAAACATAAATATAATCGGCCATGACGTACGACACCGCACATTGTACACACATGTCAGCCCCACCTACATCAAAACTCAGCGCTCGGAGCGCCGAAACATCACCCCCCACCAATCGCAAAACCCTACTGAACCACTCACGTACCATACCTAAAGCTTCACAGAAATACACAACGTGAAAAGCGGATTCCTCCGCCCGCACGCCGAACAACCCCGGTCCTCCTCAAACGCCGATTATACAACACCACCCCGGGCGGCAGGATTCCATGCAAAAATTCAAAAACCACTTCCGTACTTGAGGAAGGAGATGCAACTGTTGGTCCCGCCTCCATATATCACTCCACGCGTACATGGGGTACATTCCTTCAACTCGCACCACGACTCTCTCCATACCCGCCCTTTCCAAAGTACATAATTTAAACACTCCGCATGTCCCGCATGCGCAATAACACGCGGAACATCGTCTCACACCTAATTAAATCCCTCCCTCCCCACCACCTGCGCAGGTTGCGATACATTTCAGTTAACCCACCATGCATCCCACCCAGTCGGAGAAAACGACGCTTCACGTAACATTCTATGACACGAGCCCCTAGAGGGAAAGAGACCTAACCCTCCCTGATGCATTGGTGTCTCTACCACTGCTCTTGTGAGCCAATCCCCACCCCGAGCCCCACAAAAATCTATAAACTCTATGCAAAAGACGTTTGACGTCCCCCTGCAACAGAGGATACAGCGCAGCAACATTTCCATACTTTATTATAAAGCAGAACATTAATGACCACCGCCGTCTGTGCAGGGTTAAATGTTGCGGCCGTAGACTATTTAAATGCCGCAAAACACTATGTACCACCCTCCCCGAATTAAAATGCCCCTGCCCTCGTCTGATCAACCTCTCACATATACTGAATACCACATATAGTGATACGATCAACCACCGTCCATGTCTCTGTACCCACCCCTTCTCCCACCCACCCCTCCCAACTCCATAATCTTCGATTTTTCTCTATTAACACACATCCCCATAGCCTTACCAAATACATCAACAAGTCTCCCAAAACAAAACCCAATTGCTCCCTCGTACGTAATAGCAGAGTATTATCATCTACATAACCTACAAGGGCCGGTCGACCACTACTCGAACCCCACGACGAATCTACTCCCAGTCCACAAACAGCCCAGTAAAAAGGGTCCTGCATATAAGCAAAAAAGCATTTGAGACATGGGCATCCCTGTCGAATGCCCCTGTTCAAGTGGACAAAGACACCTAACTTCCCATTAATTTGTACTTTAAAACCAGCACCATTGTACAAAGAACGGGCCCACACGACGACCTCATTTCCAAAACCCTGCAGTCTCATGAACTTCCGCATCACCTCCCTTTCCACACTATCAAAAGCAGCTTGCCAGTCTAAAGCCAAAACACCACCCCCACCCCTCGTTCTGCATTCCTCGACAAACTCCCTTATATTCCCATGACCATCATACATCGACCTTCCTGGCATGCCAAACTGACCCTTATGGATTACCTTATCAAACACTTTCTTAATCCTATTCATTAAAATTTTTGCATATAATTTATAGTCACTACTCATTAACGATATGGGTCGATAATCCTTAATCGCTATGGGTACGTCACATTTTCTAACTAACACCAAAACTGCTGTACGCTGAGACAAACCTAACACCCCCCTCCTTCATCCAATGAGTAAACGAACCATATAAGTCGTATTACCTCCCAGTGTTGGATATAAAATTCACACGGGATGCCGTCAATGCCTGGCGCCTTACCCTTGCTCATTCCCTGCAATGCCTCCCACACTCCGCCTCAGTTTATAGGCCCGCCCTTGAGAAAGCGATCATTCAACTCGCATCGTACACCCAGCCCCAATTCCTGTATCGCATGCTCACTCACTTCTTTACTTTGCATTTGGAGCTTACACCATGTATCGACATAAAAACTTATTCCTTCCGTTGTTGTTAAGACCTGTCCCTCACTATACCCGTCAACTCCATCCTGCACCACTAAACTCACAATTTCAGTCTCCTTTCGCCTTTGTGCCTGACTACGTAAGATACAAGTAGACGGCTTATCACCCCATCAAAAACCTTATTTTCAGTGCCTGGATTTGTTCCTTAAGATCATCAATCTCGTCCACTGGGTAAATTCCAGACGCCTCTCCCTGCGCATAACGATGCCGTAAAGAACCCTCCAGGTACCTCAGAAAACCATACCGCAAGCGAGAGGCCTTCTTACACCGATGCACATAGATATAGGCTCACAACCTCATCCCTTTGTCGCACTAAATCCCATCCTTCCCAGGAGTCTACTTCCGTGAATAGTGTCCTATCATCCGCACTTTGTAGCAGTCGCATATTTAACTTCCAATATCCCTTAAAACGGTTCGGGAGAACCCCCCCCCCCAGTCAAGCTCCACAAGAACCTCACGATGGTCGGAGAAATAGACGTTTAAGTAGAATTATTTAGTTAGGTGTAACAGTGCGATATGTGAAGCACTTGGTAGCAGCCAGTTTCTGGTTAACACAGTTACCCTCTAAGTGTATATCACGTGACCTACCTTATGTCAGGTCACTCCTCCCCCATTACAGTCAGTAACAGCCGATCTACAGCTCAAGGTGCATTGCTTGGAAGTCCTCTGTTGTAACAGAGTCATATTCCCTTTCATTATACTTAAGGTGGTCGTGAGGGACTTATCTGTGTATTACGTCGAATATCAACTGTCTGATATATTCACCGGTGATCTGAAAACCTCCGGGTAATAACTAGTAACTTTATCCGTGTGACTGGTAATGAAACCTTAAGTCCTGTATATAGTTATTTGTAAATATAAATGTATTTGTAAATATAAAGGCCATAAATTTTTACCTGTGATTTTTTGACTCCCTGTGAAAGTAGTTAGAACTTAATAACTTTTTTTGTACCTCCAAAAATCCTGGGGGGGGGGGGGGGGGGGTGGATTTAAAGGGGGGACCTGACCTCTCAACATCTGAGTTCTTCCCTCTCCTGTGGCCTACGTTCACCTCTTGGCGTAAAAAAAACCCCATCCTTCATTTCTCCATATTGTTTCATATATGGGAACAATGCTCTTCTCCGACTGAGGGTGACCACCCCAAAACTTTAAGGGTGAGGATGATTACATCGTCTTCAAGTATCTTAGCTTCTACAACTTTCTGTCTTGACTGAAGAAGCCTAGTTGGGAGGGGAAACGTTCACAATAAGATACCAACGTTGCATATGGTCTTACCTACAAATCTATTTCATAGGGGGTTCCTTACCAGTAAATATTTTAGTCATTCTTTCTGTATGTTCTCTAATGGCTATGTCCTCCTGTAGTAAGGGGACCAAAACGAGCAGCATAATCTAAAGAGGGCCTCCTAGTGATGTATAGAGTGTAAAATAACTTTTGGACTTCTGTTACTTATCTTCTTTAGATAAAACCCCAAATAATTGTTGGCCTTTTTGTCACATAAGGCACTGCTGTCTTGGCTTTGATTTCTGCTTTTCACAGTCTGTTATCAAGCCTACTTCACCTAGTTTACAGCTTGAGGTTTATTTTCATTACCAAGGGAAAATATCACTAAAAATTTAAATTTTAAAATTTTATTATACATAATAGTTTTTTATTTTAAAGACAAAAGTTCGAAAAACTCTAAAAACTTTCTGTAGTAGTTAATTATACAACAAATATAGAAAAAAATTTTGGGGTTTTTTAATTTTAAAACGATGAACTAGGGAAAAAAACTGACAACCTTGTGGCACCCAGTGTGCCGCGGCACCCCCGGGACGCAGTGGCCTCCCGGGTGCCGCGGCACCCTGCTTGAAAATACAGGGTAACAGATCCCCGAGGGTTGTGTAATGTATCCTTTTATAAGTTTGGAGAGTTTGTCTGGCTATGTCAGGGGATGTCAGGAAGTAGTTTTACAGCCTGACAACTGTCAGCACAATGTGACCTTAGAGGTACAAGACACAACATTATTACACAACTTACGAGAAGCAAATAGCAAATAAATTTATGTAGCTGTCAGTTTAAGAGACGGGGCCAGGAGCTGAGACTCAGTCACAAACAGGTGAGCGCATGGAAAGCAAAATACGCAAATAACTTTTTTTTTTTTTTTCACACAGACCAATGAAACCTAGAGAGAGAGAGAGAGAGAGAGAGAGAGAGAGAGGAGAGAGAGAGAGGAGAGAGAAGAGGGGAGGAGAGGGGAAGAGAGAGGAAGAGAGAGAGAAGGAGAGAGAGAGAGAGGAGAGAGAGAGAGAGGAGAGAGGGGAGAGAGAGAGAGGGGAGAGGGGAGAGAGAAGAGAGAGAGAGAGCGAGAGAGAAGAGAGGGGAGAGAGAGAGAGAAGAGAGAGAGGAGAGAGAGAGAGAGGGGAGAGAGAGAGAGAAAGAGAGGGGAGAGAGAGAGAGAGAGAAAGAGAGAGAGAGAGAGAGAGAGAGAGAGAGAGAGAAGAGAGAGAGAGAGGAGAGAGAGAGAGAGAGAGAGAGCGGGGAGAGAGAGAGAGGAGAGAGAGGAGAGAGAGAGAAGAGAGAGAGAGAGAGGGGAGACAAGAGAGAGAAGAGAGAGAGAGAGAGGGGAAGAGAGAGAGGAGAGAGAGGAGAGAGAGAGAGGAGGAGAGAGAAGGCAGAAAAGAGAGAGAGAGAGAGAGAGAAGAAGAGGGGAGAGAGAGGAGAGAGAGAGAGAGAGAGAAAGAGAAAAAAGAAGAGAGAGAGAGAGAGAGAAGAAGAGAGAGAGAGAGAAGAGAGAGAGAAGGAGAGGAGAGGGAGAGAGAGAGGAGAGAAGAGAGAGAGAGAGAGAGAGAGATAGGAGAGAGAGAGAGGAGAGAGAGAGAGAGAGAGAAGGAGAGAGAGAGGCAGAGAGAGAGAGGAGAGAGAGAGGAGAGAGAGAAGAGAGAGAGAGAGAGAGAGGCAGAGAGAGATAGAAAGAGATTACAGTTTTCACTAATATGTTTAAATGCAAACACAAATAACGACTTGAAAGCAACAGAATTATAGTTTTTCTCTCTCCCTCTCCTCCCCTCTCCACTCTCTCACTCTCTCCTCCCTCCCTCTCTCTCCCTCTCCCCCTCTCTCCCCTCCTCCCCCTCTCACTCTCTACTCTCTCTCCCTCCCTCTCTCTCCCTCTCCCCCCTCTCCCTCTCCTCCCCCTCTCCCCTCTTCACTCTCTCTCCCTCCCTCCCCCTCCTCTCCTCCCCCTCCTCTCTCACTCTCCCTCCCTCTCTCTCTCACTTCACCCTGGCATTTCCTCTATTTCAGATGATGTGGTTGCATAAGCGAAAAGGTAACCATGACAACGGCTTGTTCAATCACCCCTCCCCCTACCTTCTTGATTCCTATCTTCCTACTTCCTACCTTCCTACTTCCTACCTTCTTGATTCCTACCTTCCTACTTCCTACCTTCTTGATTCCTACCTTCCTACTTCCTACCTTCTTGATTCCTACTTCCTACTTTCCCACCTTCTTGATTCCTACCTTCCTACTTCCTACCTTTTCTTCCTACCTTCCTACTTCCTACCTTCCTACTTTCCCACCTTCCTTACTTCCTACCTTCCTGATTCCTACCTTTCCCGATTCCTACCTTCCAACTTCCTTCTTCCTACTTTTCTAAATTCCCCGGGCCCTTTTTACTTTCTACCTTCCTACTTCCTACTTCCCCCCTTTCTACTTTCTACCTTCCTAACCTCCATCCTTCTTCCTACCTTCCTGATTTCCCACCTTTTTTTTTCCTACTCCTGATTCTTACCTTCCTACTTCCACCTTCTGTTTT
>NW_026473954.1:0-11756 GCF_026875155.1 Cherax quadricarinatus
AAAAAGAAAAAAAATTTAAAGCCATAGAAATTTGGTTTAAAATTTTAAAATGGAAAAATTTTTAAAAGGGGAAGAAAAGCATGGAAAATTGAATAACTGATTGCAGTGGTTGGAGAAGTGGCAAATGCAGTTTAATATAGACAGATGCAAATTTTCTAAATGTTGGACAGGAAAAAACCATCCCACATATAAACTAAATAATGTGATTTTATATTACGGATTGTGAAAAGATTTAGGAGTTCTGGTTGATTTAATCTAAACTGGCAAATTGTATTAGTGCTCGCAATAAAAGCTAACAGATCCTTGGCTTCATAGGCAAGAAATTTATAAATAATAGAGGTCCTCAAGTTGTTCTTCAATTTTTTATATCTTTTGGTTGGGCCCTCATTTAGATCAGCTGCATTAGTTTGGTCCCCATATTACAGAATGGATAAAATGAAATGTGAAAACGTACAAAGGCATAAAATTTTAGGGGATTTATGATTGGGTGTATAAATGGAAACGGGGAAAATTAATAAAGGGGATGTAAAAGCATTGTTAAAAATACAAAACTATAGATGGAGTCAGCAAGGCTTTAATTGGAAAAAATCGTTCGAAAGGGGGATATAGGAAAGCATGGTTTGTAATAGATTTGGGTGGATGAGGGGAACAAATTCCCGAGTACCGTCTAAGACGTAAGTTGTTGTGTAATTTTAAAATTAGGTGTGTACAACATGAGTAGGTGGGGGGTGGGTGTGAGTTGGAGCTGACTAGCTTGTGCTACTAGGTCGGATTGCAGTTGCTCCTTCCTTTGGGTGTGACGTGTCTGATTCACTAGGTAAGGATTGGCTTAAGCCGATGGAAGAAGTAGGCCTATTGTAGTGTTCCTTCTTTCTTATGTTCTTATGTCAATACTTACTAATCTAATAAGGAGGTCAAAAAAAACCTGTATTACAAAACCAGATTTCATGACATAAAAGGTGATATGAAAAAAACCTGGAAAACCTTATCTGAGATTCTAGGATCTAAAAAGTTGTCTTGCAACAAACAGAGTGATTAACTTAATGAAACCATATGAACCTCTCCTCCAGCCAACAGATAATGCCAACAAATTTAATGTTTTTTTCTCGACCGTAGGAACAAAGCTAGCAAGCAAATTCCCAAACACAAACATTCAGTCAAAAGATACCTCACAGGTAACCCCCCAAATACTCTATTTCTAGCCACAACAAAACCCCACTGAAGTCTTGCTTATCGTCAAAACACTAAAGAACAAAGCTTCTCATGTGTTGTTTACCCTTTAGTGCAATCCTTTAACAAATCCCTTGAATCTTACACCTTCCCTTCCATACTCAAGACAGCAAGGGTCACCCCGATCCTCAAAGGAGGTGATCCACAGAACTGAACAACTATAGGTCTGTATAAAATTTGCCCCTACTATCCTTGAAAAATTAATTCACAAACATATCTACTCCTTAGTATCTCACAACATACTTAATCCTTGTAGTTTGGATTTAGACTGAAAAAAAGTACTAATGATGCAATTATACATGTGCTTGAACTAATATACAGTGGAAACCTCTTCTTAAGAATGCTCCAACGTGTGGTTTTTCAAGATACAAGCAGTTGCTTGGTCGATTTTTATGCTTCCAGAAGCGAGTGAAAATTTCAAGTTGTGAGCGGGCCTCAACGGAGGTTCCTTGATGCTGGTGAGGGGATCTTGCTTTGATCTAGGGAATTGGATCTCCAGTTGTTCATTGGATTATCTTATTGGAAAAATTGGGCAATGTATGATGGAAAGATGCTTCTTGATGTACACCAAAAGTGAAAGAAATGGGGACCATAAATAACAGAGTTCACTTTCAGCCATTAGCACCCCCTTTAGTGGTATTTTTTCGTAGGGTTTTTTTTGGTTGTATTCCCCGTTTTTTTTTGGGTCTCATTTCAAAGAAGGGAAAGATACTTTACAGAAAAAAGATATAATTTGGATTGCTTTCACAATAAAAAAGTATTTTGAAATTGGTTTCCAAAGTACCCCAAAAATGCTCCACTGGCCATTTAAAAACCCGTCCGAAGGGGTTTTGAATTAAAAATAAAAATTTTTACAAAAATTGCAGTAGTTTGAAATAACATTTAAATTTCAAATTTTTGAGTAAAATTAAAATTTCCCAAAGTGATAAGAAAGAGTTTTATAAGAATACATAATTTTAAAAATTAAAAATTTAATAAGGGCATTGGGGGTTGTAATGACCTTGCTTTAAGTCATTTCTAAAAACATTCTGAAAGGGGGAAAAAAAAGAAAAAGGCCTCCTTGGAAAATTTTTTTTTTTAAAACGCCGGGGCGTTTAAAAGTGTGAAAAAGCATGGAGAAAAAAACAAAAATCAGTGAAAAAAGGGAAAAAATTTTTAAATAAAATTTTTGCAGTTAAGGGCATTGGGCTATGAAATTGGGGTTTTTGCTGTCCCCCAAGCATCTTTTCCCCATCTTAAAGGGTAAAGGCAAATAATAAAAAATTAAACATCCCCCCAAGTAAAAATTTTAATAATAAAAATTTAATAATACATTACATATTATTATTTTATTTTTTTTATTATTATTATTATTTTTTTTATTATTATTAATTTTTATTATTATTTTTATTATTATTATTGATTTCCTTATGTTAAACTACAAAATTTTGTATTTATGTATTCCCTTAAATTGGGGTGTGGTTTGTTTGTCGATGATTGTGAAGAGGGGGTGGAGAGTTATGCTGTGGCCCTACTGGGCTGAGGTGGTTGGTAGAGGTAGGGGTTTTTAAAAGTCAATGGTTGTGCTGGAGTTTTGAATAAATTCTGTGACAGATATGTTTTTTTTTTTAATTTAAAAAAAAATTTACAAAGGCTTCAACTGCTCTAGATCCCTTTTTCGGGGGTAGCCCAGTCGGGTTTAAGGGCCAGTCGTCAAGTCGTAAGTCATTTCAGTTAAGCCAGTAAGTTATTTCAAGTAACCCAGTCAGTAAAAGTCACCCAAGTCATTTTAGTCATTCAGTAAAGTCAGTAAGTCATTTCAGTCAAATGGAAAAAGTCATTCAGTCAAGTGGTAATTTCGGTCATTTTAATTTTTTTCCCTTTCAGTAAAGTCATACATTTTCAACCCCCTTTCGCCCAGTCGGTCAGTTAAGTCAGTCAGTCAAGTCTTCAGTCAGTCGTCGGTCAGTCAGTAAAAGTCTTTTCAGAAATTTTCAGTTCAGTCATTTTAAGTCAGTAAGTCGGGCTTTAAAAGTCAGTCAGTCATTTTCCAAGTCGTCAGTCGTCAAGCCCAGTGGGGTCAGTCAGTAAAGCCCTGTAAATCAGTCAGTAAAGGGTCAGTAAGCCTTTTCGGTCAAGTCAAAAAGTAAGTAAGTAGGGGAAATTAAAACATAAAAACAAAAATTCCAATTCACCAAGGGGAGAGGTAAAACTGAACACGTATTATTCATAAAAATTTTGGGGATGGTGGGGGTCGGGAGTGTCAAGTGTCAGGGGATGGTGGGAGGTCTCTCCCACTCACCCACACCAAGACCGTTTGGAGGTGGGGGAATGGCTGCCCCCCACGGGTCACATAATGACATAGTATTTTATTCATTCTAAAGTATATAAAATTGGTCCCTCTTTTGTTCTTTTTTTAAATTTTTTTCCCTGGAGCCGTTACTATAAAGGGAAATTTTTAAAATTTAAACGAATTTTTTTCCCAAATAAGAAATAATTTTTTTTAAATTTCAATTTAATCCTTTCCTGACACCCAAAAGTTTTTAAAAAAAAAATTTTTTTTAACTGAAAATGCATGCCTTTGGGGAAAAAAACTTTTAAACATTTCCAAATTTGGGGGGAAAAGGAAAAAGGGGGAAAATTGGAAACCCCCAAAAACCCCTTACCTTTTTGGGTTTGGGTTCTTTCTTTGTTTGGGAAGGGTAGGGGAATTGAGTTTTGGGGTTTAAAATTTGGGGAAAGGGGGGAACCCCTTCCTTAAACACCCATTAAATTTTTTTATGGGGGTTGGGCTTTCCCCCTGGGGGGTTTTTTATAACTTGGGGGGGGACCACCTTTGAGGCCATGGGGGTTTCCTTCTTTTTTGGGAGAAGGGAGTTTTTTTGCGTTTTTAAAAATTTTTTTCCCTTTTTTTTGGCCAAAGGGGACCCCCCCCCCCCCCCTTAAAAATTTTCCCCCCAACCCCCCCCTTCCCCCCCCCCCCTTTTTGGGGTTTGTTTCCCCCCCCAAAAAATTTCCCTTTTTTTATTTATTTATTTATTTATTTATTTAATTTGAGCTTACATACGAGGTAAAAAAAAAAATACGGGAAAGAGCGCATGTCAAAGCCCTTTTGATAGAATTATGGGTTTTGGTTTAAAAATTAATTTAAGTTTAAACTAAGCAATGATGAAATCAGTGTTTTAAAAATTTATTGTAAAACAGATAAACTAAAAAGCCCCAAATGGTATTAAAAAGGGAAGGTCATTGGGGGCTTTTTCTTTGCGGGACTTTTCGTCGAATGGAGTATTCTGTTAGGTAGTTTTTTTTAAAAAAAATTAAATTTTGATTGGGGTTTTGGGTTTTAACATTTATGTGTTTATAATTGGGGAGAAAACTTTTAAAGATTTTTCAATTTAAAAGGGTTCAGTTATTCGTATTTTTTTGGTTTTTGGGGGTTTGGAAAGGGTGATTTTTTGAAAAAGGAGACTTGAATTTTAAAACGGGGTTGTGTTTTTTTATATTTACGGGCAATAAATTTCCCCAGTTTTTAGGGCCTTTTTTGTGCATTGAGTTTTTGCATAGGGGTGAGATGGACATGAGGAACAATAAAAGGTAATCTGTCCCTTTGGGTTTTTTGGGTTCATTTTGTTCTTTTGGGGGGGTTTGGCCCAAGGGATTTTTAGGGGGGGGTTTTAATATCAGATTTAAAAAGTTTTTCTATGTATGAAATTGGGGTCCCAATAAAAAGGGTTTTGGTGTTTTGTATTGGTGGTGGGTTTGGGAGTTTTTTTGAATATTGTGGAGTGTGTCCCCTGTAGTGAGAATTTGTTTTCATTCAAAACTGCAGCCTTTTTTTTGGGGTAATTAGTGGTCTCAGGGGGTTAAATTGTTTTTGGGGCCCCATGCAAAAATTTCCCATAGGTGAGATGGGGGTTTAATAAGGGGGAGGGGTTTAGGGCCAGGAGGGCTGCTGTGGGCATGTACCGTATTTTTCAATGGGTATCCCTTTACATTTCTGGAAATTTTCTTAGAAATTTGTTGTTATGTGTTAAAAATTTGAGTCAAATTATCAAGGTGGAAATTCCAAAGTTTTTTCCCTTCGTTAGCTTTGTGATGGGTTTGTTTCCGTTTATATTATGTTAGGGGGAAACATCTTTAGCTCTGTTACTAAACTAAATAAATTTGGTTTTTGTAAAATTTTTTATTTGTAAGTTTTGGTTTTCCTCATCCGGGGTAGATTTTTTCTGTAAATTCCCATTTTTTTCAGTTTTTGGCTAGCGGGGACGGGCCCGGGTGGGAAGACGTATGAATTGTCTTCTGAAAAATTATTTGTGGGTTTGAGAAAAATTGCGAGAAATTTGGTAGGTATTTATGTATAGGAGAAAGGAAGGGGCCAAGGACCATTCCCCTGTGGGACCCCAAAACTGTAAGGGTTTTGTGCGGAAGATTTTCCCCCATTTGCGTACACATTTTTGGGCTTTTGTTGCTGAGGTATGACTTGGGGATTTGGAGGGAGGGGGCCCTTTTTATACCATAGTGGGGATTTTTTTAGGGTAAAGAAGACATGGTAAAGTATCAAAAGCTTTACGTAAGTCAATAAAATCCCCAGGGGGGACTTCTTTTTTTTAAATTGCAGTGTATTATGTTCTAATGTGTATAATAGCTACATTTTTTTTATTTTTTTTTTTTTTTTTTTTTGGCCTGAACCCCAAATTGGCAGGGGTTTTGAGTATGTTTTGGGATGAGGTAGGAGAAAGATTCGTTTATAAAATTAATTTTTCGAAGTTTTTGGAGAGGGTGAAAAATTGGTAGGGGCCCTTTATAGTTATTAAATCTGTTGGTCTCCTCCTTTTGGATCGGGGTGCCCCTTGCTTTTTTGGGAAAAACTGTGGGGAAAGGTGGGGGGATTAAAATGGATTTTTTTAATGAGTTTTTCCCAAAATGTTTGGGGATAGCACTTGTACACTTTTTTGTATAAAAAGGGGGGAAAGGGTTTTTTAAATTTCCTGCCTTCTTTTTAGTGCGTTGTTAATAAGGGAAAACTTGTTGGGTTAGTCTGGCTGGGAACAGTTTTTTTGGGTATTTCCCAGTGAGGTAGTTTTTGGGGGGTATTGAGTTTGGGGGTTTTTATTGGAAAGGTTTTTGGGCCCCTTTAGGGGAAAAGAAATCATTGAGTCTGTTTGTGTTTCTGGGGGTGGGGGGTTGGGGTTATTGATTTTGTTAATTTTTATTTCGCCATTTCGGGGTTATTTTTTGTTCCCCGAATTTTGATTGGGTTTTTTCCCGGTCTCTTTTTTTGTCACCCCCGTTAAAATTGGATTTTAATTTTGTTCTCATAATACAATTTTTTTTTCCCTTTTTAAGGCTGGTTAGGATTTTCGAGTAACTTTTGTTTGGTCTTGGGGTTTTGTTTTCCCATTCGTTTCTGTTTTTTTATCGGTTTTTTTGTATTTATGGATTTTAGAAAGCTGGGGGGTTAGCCCGGGATGTTCAGTTCTTTTTGCTGTCATCTGTTTAGTTTTTTTTAGGGGGGAGTGCTTTTTTAGAGGTATTGGGTCTTTTTTAGAAAAAATTTTTAATTTCATTCGGGAATATTGTATAGATTTCTAGTCCGGGGCCCAGTAAAAAATCTCCCTTTTTTTTCTGAGAAGGCACCTTTTTCTAAACTTTTCTTCCTCCTCCTCTGCAGCAAGTTTGAGCTGCGTTGTTTTTTGCTCTTCCTGTGAAGCTCTTGCCGTCCTCAGTGGTGAGCTCTTCATTGTGGTCTTTTCCCCCAATTCTTCCACTCCTCCAAACTCCAAACCCAAACCCCAAAGGGAAAATCCCCCGTGCCCCAATTGATTTTACAACGACTAGGCTCATTAGGGTTTAGGGCCCAAAAATTTTTCAAAAAAACCCCCTTGTGAACAATTGGCCCCAAAAATTTTTCCAGGGCAGAGTTTTAAAGTCTGGTAGTTACTCCCCCCCAAACCAAACCATAAAAGGGGTTTTGCAGTGGAGGTGTTTAAAATGTTCTCTCCCAAAATTCCCTTGGGGGCAAATGGTGGGCTGTGGTCACGTAAGCCCTGTGAAACATTTTCTTTTGTGTAGAGTTTTTTTAAAAATTTGGGAAAAAACCTGTGGGGTCCCATGGGTTAGAGGAGAGGGGGTGGTATTCGGGGGCAAGAACCCTTTTCTGTGTTTAAAACCCAAAATCCTCGAAAATTAGGTCATCCAAGTTTGGAGGATGAAACAGGGGCATTGTCCTTTTTCTAGCAGGCACTTGAGATCCAATTTCTTTTCCAGGAAAATTCTCCTTCACCCCTGGGCCCAAAAACTTCATTGAAAACCCCTCGCGGGAAAAATTTCCCCGTGACTCCCTGCCTTACTATTAGATTTCCAAAACACACCAATTTACTCTTAAAAACATTGTTTTTTCCCGAACACTTGGGATTTTAAAAATTTGGCCCCCCCCCACTAGTTTTGGCTTCCTTTGAAAACCCCCCTTGCAAATTGCAACCCCCAACATTAGGTCGCCCGTCTTTCATAGGCTTGTTTCCGGGCATTGCCTTTTCCTTTTTGTAATGAAAGGCCCCCTTTTGGGTTTTTTTTCCAAAAGAGGCCCGTTTGTCACAATTTAAAAACTTGTTAGGTTTCGGGCCTTAGCCTTATGTACTCCGGGAAAATTTATGCAATATTTTTCAGCCGCCCCCTTTTGGGGGCCGAACTGGCAGCTCCCATGCCTTACCACAATGTGTTTTGCCAAATTAAAGGTTTTTTTAAATCTCTCAAACCCGCCTTTGCTTTGGGCCTTAAATTCAAACACTTCTCCCTATTTGCAGGGGGTTTCTTTACCAAAAACTTCTGCAAATGCCCGCCCTTTTCCCCAAATAAACGAGTCATAAGAGTATCCCTGCTAATTGTTTTCATTTTTTCCACACCCAAAATAACTTTGTGGGCTCCTTTTGTAAGGGGCGATGAAAACCACTGTGTGGCGAAAAAGTTTTCCCCAAATTTAAAAATACCCAAGAGTTTTTCCCCAGTGTCAAAATTTTAAAACATGTCGGTTTTTGAACCCCTTCATACAATCTGTCGACACTGAATTCTTTGGGGTCTTAATACTTGGGGAAATTTTTCGCTTGCCTAACCCTTGGGCCGACTACTTCCACAATTTAACAAATGTGACCCCCACCCAGACGCTGCCCTCTCCCGCCTTTCGGTTTATAAGTGCTTCTCCGCTCAAAATGGCCCTATTTATCAAAAATTTTTATGGATGAACCCCATCGGACTCAAGGGTTTTGGGGCCCCGTTACCCCATTCCCCCTCCCATTTTTCAAGACTTAAGAAATGTAAGCACGTTTTCAAATAAAAAATACCCCCCGGGCCCGGGGTTGAACCCCCGGTATAGGTCTTCCAAAGGGTTTGCGCGACGGGGGTGGGAAATTTTGAGGGGTCTATGACCGCGGGGTTTAATTTCCCCGGGGGGGGGGGGGGGCCTAATTTTTCAAGTTTCTCTTTTGTATGGGGGCTTTATGGGAAACCATGTTTTTCCTAGGTTTACCCGAAGAGAGTTAGGGGGTCAACCCCCCCCGCCCGGCCCCCGGGTTTATGAAAGGCCTTCCCCGGTGGTTTTGAACCTGAAACAACCAGGCTGTTGTGTTTGGGTGCACGGGAAACCAAAGTACGAGCCACAGCCCGGGTGGTCAGGAACCGACTTTAGGGTTGTTTCCCGTGCCAGCTTGGGGACTGCCCGGGGTTGTTGGGGAATCCCCCTTATGGATGATGGGAAAGGGAGTTGAACCCGTCTCGGGCCCCCCCGACACTGGGGGGCCCAAACGTTTTTCAGTTAAAAATACCCAAGAGTTGCAATGTGTCTAATTCCTTTCATATTGTTCAATGATGGTTTTTTTAAATTTAATTCCCTATTTTCACCTTCTTTACCACAGGGGTTGGCAATAGGAAATTTCTTTTGGGGCCTTTGGGAGCTTATTTAGGACTTGCAAGCACTAAAATAAATGGAATTTTTATGAAAATTTTTTGCTGGAGACGTGAGGGGCCCCTTTGCTCACTGGGGAAACAAATTTTCCCGGGTGGCGCCCCCCTGGCTCACCCCTGTGGGTACGCGTCCCGAAAGAAATACAACTCAGGGGGTATACCCATGAAAAGGAGTCCCTGTTTTACGAAAATACCCCTATGATTGGCGAATTTTACGATTGCCCGGGGTCCCGAAAAGGGGGGGGCCCCCTGTTCAGGTTTTTATGTTTTTTTATTGGGTTTTTTATGTCATTTTAGATGAAATTTTTATAGTTTAAAAAACCCATAGAGTTGATATTAGCAAATATTTAAGATTTTGTCCCTACCTCCCTTGGGGTAGCTTTGGGAAGGAAATTTTAAATTTCCCCCACATTTAATTTGAAAGGGGAAAAAATTTACTTGCATATGGGCAAACCCGGGGTACGAGCAAGGTCACGGAAAGGATTGAACTCCTAAATTGGGTTCCCCCTGTATTCGGCACACAAAAAAAAAAAAATTCCAAAGGGGGCTTTTATAGACCTTCGAAAAGCATTTGACACAGTTGACCATGACCTATTGCACCTAAAACTCGAACATTATGGGGTTAGAAGACACTCTCTCAATTTCCTAAAATCTTATCTTAGAAATAGAAACCAGTATGTATACACAAATGGGGTTAACTCCACTACACAACCTGTTTGTGTTGGAGTACCACAGGGTAATGTCCTTGGCCCATTTCTCTTTATCATTTACATCACTGACATCCCAAATGCATCAAAGCTCCTTAAACCCATTTTATTTGCAGATGACACTACTTATGTCTTCTCTCACCCAAACCCAACCATACTAACAGGCACTGTAAATGACAAACTTCTAAAAATGTCTACTTGGATGACTACCAATAAATTTGCTCTCAATAGACAAAACCTGCTTCATGTTATTTGGTAACAGAACTTCAGATGTACAGCTAAACATATTGATAAATGGTTCACCCATTTCAAGACACACAGTGGGCAAATTTACCTTGACTGTAAACTCAAATTCCAAATCCACATACAGCAAATATCCAGTAAAGTTTCCAAAACAGTAGGCATCCTATCAAAAATATGGTACTATATACCCCAAATGGCTCTTCTTGCTCTATACCACTCTCTCATTTACCATTACCTTGCCTGTGGTATTTGTGCATGGGCTCAACCACAGCAACTCACGCATATGCAACAGTTAGGTATCTTTATTTCGAAACGTTTCGCCTATACAGTAGGCTTCTTCAGTCAAGTACAGAAAAGTTGATAGAAGCAGAAGAGACTTGAAGACGATGTAATCAGTCCATCACCCTTGAAGTTTTGAGGTGGTCAGTCCCTCATTCTGGAGAAGAGTATTGTTCCATAGTCTGAAACAATATGGAACTGAAGTGACAGGATGGAGCCTTATATACCGCCAGGTGGTGAGATGTAGGCTACCAGTAGAGGGTGATGGACTGATTACATCGTCTTCAAGTCTCTTCTGCTTCTCTCAACTTTTCTGTACTCGACTGAAGAAGCCTACTGTGTAGGCGAAACATTTCGAAGTAAAGATACCTAACTGTTGTATATGTGTCTTACCTAACAACCTGTCGGTATTTTATACCATTTTAATGTTCACAGCAAATCACCTTAAACCTTTAATAACCCAACAAAAAGCTACAGTGTGATTGATTACTAACTCCTGCACTAGACAGCATACTCCACTGCTTTTCAAGAGTCTTAACTTGTTTAATATACAAAACATCCACACTTATTGTGCCTACTACATACACGGAACACTATACTCAAATATAAACCCTCCTCTCAAACTCCTCCTTGATAACATTCTCCCCTCACTTTCAGCCCTTTACCAAAGGGCTGGCTGGCACTAGGAACTTTCTTTGGGCCCATGGTGGCTTATTTAGCAGTTACAAGCACTAAAAAAGAATGGAACAATACAAAATGTATCGTATGAAAGCGTGTGATCATGCTCACTGGCTGATAAACAATGACACACTGGCTGTAAATGGTGTGTTGGGCTGCTTTTACCGCGCAGACATGTTTTATTTATTTTTTTTCAGGATGAATGACTATTACCGAGCTCAATGACGATCAACAAGCCAATATTTTGATGAAAAAATACAGTGGACCCTCGACTTGCAAGTTTAATCCATTCCATGACCTTGCTCGCAACTGGATTTGCTCATTTGCAGAGTCAATTTTCCTCATTTAAATTAATTGAAATGCAATTACTCCATTCCAGTGAAATTCTGTACTTCAATAATTTCACTAGTATCAACTCTACGGCTTATTTATCTATCTCACTTCATTGAATATGACATAATAAACAATATAAATTACAGAGAAACCTGATACAGTAGGGCCCCACTTATATGGCAGCTAAGGTTCCAAGCTACTGCCATAAAGCGGAAATCGCCGTAAAGTGGAACACCTCTTTTTTCCACTTATAAATGCATATAAATACTAGATAACAAATTTACACTAACATATATTAAGTTAGCAGTAGAACTAGGCATTAAAAAACAAAAAAAAAATAGTACACTCATT
>NW_026473955.1:0-10609 GCF_026875155.1 Cherax quadricarinatus
GGGGACACTCACACTCTAACTGTCTCTCAGGCTGGCAGGACACCCCGCATACCGGGTCGTACAGGTTACAAAAGGGCGGGATCCCTCCATACCACTCTTGATAGCAGGCGGGCCCCACAGCGGGAATCCATCCCGAGGCTCGCGCCTCCCACTCCGAGGAGGCAGCTCCATCATGTAACTCTTTTATCCGGGCAAAAACCACCAATTCACTCATATACCACTGCAGCATACCGCCATCGTCCCTCTTGAGCTGGGCACATGCAGCACGGTGGGCCCAGCATTCAGCATCACGCACGGGCCACAGCAAAGCACACTGGCAAGCATCGCAGCAGGGTCCCAGCATCTCAATACAGCAGGGCCCAGCATAGCACACTCTACAGCACGCAGCACGGTCCCGCATCTCAGCATCACAGCATGGCCCACAGCATACATCATCACGCACGCCACAGATTTCAAACATCACAGCACGGCCGTATCACGCACACACAGCAGGGCCACAGCTTGCGGGGCAGCATCACAGCACCCCGCTCACAGTACAGGCATGGCAGTTCTCGGGTGAGGTGAGGTCCTTCAGTCCCCAAAACAGTAGGTCACCCACCGGGCAACTGGGGGGAACGGGCGGTCCCTGGGTGATGGTCAAGAGGCGGGGTGACACAGAAGACATCCACTAAAATTGGATGACAGACCGGGGAGCAATACAGAAACTGGGAATCAGGGGATAATAATCTGGGCACTCTTCAGTGGGTGAATTTGGGGCTATTTTTCAAAGGGGGCTGGTGACTTCTCTTCCTCTTAAAATTTTAAATTTTGGGCCATAATTGCTTTCCCCAAAAGTCTCACACAAACACTATACAGTGGAACCTCAAAATGAACTTAATCCTTTTTCCAGGAGCAGCTCAAATTTCGAAAAGTCGAAATTCGAAGAAATATTTCCCCATAAAAATAATGGAAATAAAATTAATCCGTTCCAAAAACCCCAAAAATATTCAAAAAAAATAATACTTTTTATAAAAATTAATTACATTTTTACATACACACAACAAATGCTAAGTCTTTAATTTATATAGTAATATAAAATAACTTTTTTACTTACCTTTATTGAAGTTTGGGTGATGGCATCGGGAAGATGGGGAGGAGAGAGAGGGATTTTGGAGTTTTTGTTTGAAAGGGAGAATCCCCCTCCTGGGGACTTCCGGATCAAAGCTCCTTGGGGTTGCTTCCCTTCCTGTATTTTAATGCCACTGGGCCCTTATCATTGGGCCCCATCTCACAAATTAACTTCTACATGTCTGTTTTTTGTCTCACAAAATAACTATCCACATCGTCGTTTTCTCACAAAATTAAATCCAAGTCTCTTTTCTTCTCACAAAATACTGCCAAAGTCGTCCATTTCTGTCCACAAAATAAATTCCACAATCGTCGTTTTTCTCACAAAATAAATCCACGGCTCTGTTTCTCTCTCACAAAATAAAACCCACAGTCGCTGTTTCTGTTTCCAAAATAACGTCCCCCAGTCAAATGTTTCTGTCCAAAAAAACGTCCACAGTCTCTGTTTCTGTCTCCAAAATAACTGTCCACAGTCCTTTGTACATCCTGGCAAGCTCAACAAGTCCCACTCCAATCTCATACTTTTGATTATTCCTCTTCACATCATGGGTTTTCTCACTTTCTTTATACAGGGGTACCGCTAGCAAGTTTCTTTGGGCCCAGGCAGCTTTTTTTCACAGCCCCAAAGCACTAAACACAATTAAAAAATCGTAAAATTTTTGAATGAATCGCAGGGGTTTTGGGTTTACTCAACATAAACAAAGCTAGAACGCCAAAGGGACTGCCAGGGGCGCAGCAGCGGGGCCCCGACAGGTCCCGTACCTGGCAGTCCAAAATTTTTAAAAGCTTCGATTTTTGGAAACAGTTTTCCAAAAAAATGGTCTTTTTTTTTGAAACTTCAATATTTGGGGAGTTCGATTTTCAGTTCCACTGTATTCTCCACCTTTTTTCCCAACCAACAAAAAACCCACCCAAAAATAATAATACAACCACACAATTATCAACCCCCCACCCTCAAAAAAAAAATCAGTTAAGGCACGGGTTAAAAACACACAGATTTTTTTTACTTTAGCTTTACACACAAGAAAAAAAGGTAGGAAATGGTAGCATAACATAAGTATGACCGAGCAGTCAAAAAAAAAAGGCACATGGGACTGGTTCCTACTATAAAAATAATAAGAACCACCACCGCTTAGACACCATGTCATGTAGGGGGGTATTGGAACGTAAGCATAATCGGGGAATACGGCAGGGGATATAGGCAGGCGAGGTGGTATGAGAGATGATTAGCGGAGGTAGGTAATGTGAGGTCACTGGTGACTACATCTTCACCTCTCATTACTCTACCCACCACACTACTCTACCCACCACACTACTCTACCCACCACACTACTCTACCCACCACACTACTCACCCTCTCACTACTTTAACCAAACATAATAAAATATAAGAAATAGAAATACAATAACGGGGACAGTGAATATTACTATTCTACTCAAACACAGTTTATTATTAAGTTTTTGTACAATAATATATTTGGGAACAGGAGTACATTATTGTGTTTAGATAAATGGGATGGTATGTATAAGCAGTGAGACAGGAAAATACAATAAACTTGACCAAAATGAATATAACTTACAATACAGTTCAGAGGACAGTTCACCACAGGAACTAAGCCACAGGTCCCAAGACCTATACAGCACGAGTGCTTCTCCAAGCCAGTACTCTGCCCAATGTCTCCAACAGTCTCCTCCCGAGACTTCAGCAGCCTTCTCCCGAGCCCTGCAGCCCAGCAGCAGCTCCTCTCGAATCTCTCTGCTCAGAGCTCTGCACCCAGGCCAGAGCTCTGCACGAATCTCCCCTGCTCAGCTGTTTCTTGGGCTTATATGGTGGTCCAAGCACCCCCCCCCCCCCCCACAATTGGGTGTGCACCACGTGTTACGACCTGACGGCCGAGATCTGACGTCAGTGACGAATAAAGGAGCTGAGACTTATGCCGAAAAGGTGTGGCTCTGATAGACATTTGTCAAGGCACGGTGACCATATAATTGATTAAATTAGGTCTCCCCAGAGACCTCACAAGCCCAGCTGAACTACATCACACTATGTAAAGGATACTTTCTGTTGCACAGAAGTGCTGAATTCTACGAATGATGTAGTAGAAATTCTAGGCATTAAAGTTGAAAATAGGAATTTGGTAATTATCCTAGTATACAAACCACCATCAGCAACTGCTGAGGAATTCACAGATCAGTTAAGTAAGATAGATAACTGTCTGGATAGGCTAGAAAATCCTACACCAAATATTTTACTCCTTGGAGATTTTAATCTCCCTCATGTAAAATGGAAGATGGCACAACGTAATGTTATACCAGAAATATCCCCGGGAAACACCCTGGCTCAACAGGTACATACCGGGGAAATAATGAGGTTTTGTGAAAAGTGCTCTTTAAACTAACAGGTAATTGATCCCACTAGAAATGAAAATACCCTGGATTTGATAGTCACAAACAACGAGGAACTGATCAGAGACAACAGTTTCCAAAATTATTTACTCTGATCACAACATCATAGAGGTTCAAACTAGTATTAACTCAGGGTTAGGAAACTGCATCACTAAAGTTAGAAACGGGATGTTCAGTAAGGTTAATTTTAACAACCATAGAATTAACTGGGAAAAAATAAACCAAGAGCTATGAGACAAACCCTGGGAATCAAACATGAGCACCCCTAAATCCCCACCAGTGCCTAAGAAGCTGAATACAGAAGCATACAAAATATGTATGAAACATGTACCACTGGGGAAACCCAGAGGAAGATCATATATAGAGAAAGAGCGTAGGAGATGGTACAGAAGAAGAAAACAAGTTACTGAACTGCTTAAAAATACAAATATGCTACAACAGAGGAAAGATAGACTTAGCAGAGAGATCACTGAATTAGAGCATAAACTTATGATGTCATACCTCACAGAAGAAGTACAAAGGGAACAAAAGGCCATACAGGATATTGCAAGAAACCCAAAATATTTCTATTCCTACACAAAATCCAAGCTAAGAACTACCTGTAGAATTGGACCACTACTGAGAGGAGACTCGTATACTGACGATGAACAGGAAATGAGTGAAATCCTAAAAGAACAGTATGAGTCGGTGTTCAGCAACCCACTAAATGACAGCAAGGTAGAAAATGCAGAAATATTTTTCACTCCAGAAGAAGGCCGCGTCCTCAACCAGAGTTTAATGATACAATTGTGACACAGTTTGCAGATGATGTTATTCATGTCGTCTCATCAACTCCGGTAACAGGAAAATACAAGTATGAGAGAGTCATAGAAAAAATGAATATTGAACTTCGTCGAACATCTAATTGGGAAAAGAAATGGAGAATTACGACTAATCCTGACAAGGTCCTTGTTAGCACGATAGGATGTTTTGCATCAACAATTGAAGATAAAGGGGGTATCTCCATCAGAGGTACACCTGTAGCCATTAGAAACCCTAACAAGATTTTGGGATATGAAATAGACAGGCTGCTCCACTCAACATCTCATGTAACTAAAAAGATCAACATAGCCAAAGCTGGTCTTAGCAGTCTCTTTCGATTCAATCAAGCCCCTCAACATGTCAAAAAAGATCTGTATAAAATGATAATAAGACCAATACTCGAATACCCTTGTGTCCCAATGTCATTAACAACAAAGACAAATATGCTACGGTTACAAAGGGTCCAGAATAGAGCTCTTCGCTTCATTACCGATACCAGGAGGAGAGACAGAGTTAAAATGGCAGATTTACACATACAACAAGATATTACTGCCATAAATGTACGCCTTGGCACCCTAAAAACGAAACAACTCTATACAATGCAAGAACTATACATGCCAGATAGAGAACATCCTATACAAGTGGTAAATACCACGGATTATACCATCAATACTCCTCCTCACAGGACTCAAAGAATGACTCTCCCACAGAGGGTCCGTCGTTTTATACATAAAGATGATTACCATCGACCCATGATATTGAGCAACCTCCCTGAAGAAGATTGGGTACCACCAGAACCCTTCTATGTATACTGAGAACATCATCGCCCCCAATTAGGGAGACATCTTATATAACAATCTAATGTAAAAATTATGCTATTTACCATGGCTGGACACCACCTGTAAGAAGCCATTGTCACGTAATTCTATAAACTGGCCAGAAAATTATTGCCTTCATTGTCGCATAAATATCCGTTGTGCAATCGAAAAAAAAAAATTGCAACTTGTATAATTAATAGCAATTCAGAGTCATGTACTTATATATCTGTTATATCTATGTGACTCTGATGGGTTAGTATTATACCTCTTAAAGAATATCTTATCATTTCACATACACTTTTTAAATTACAACAAAGTGGTTGGGCCACTTACCTTTTATATCCTACCTCTCTCCCCCCTCCCACCCTTTTCCAATATTTCTATCCTTACCCATCCTTCTTCCTTACCCATCTCACCAAAGCTCTGGTCATAAGAAGAAGAAGAAGAAGAAGAAGAAGGCCGCGCAGACCAACTAACTGACATTAGTACAAATCCCATAGATTTCGAAAAAGAAATGGAAAACATGCCCACTCACTCAGCACCTGGACCAGATTCATGGAATGCTCTATTTATAAAGAAATGCAAAGTACCACTAGCACGAGCCCTCAGTATTCTTTGGAGAAAGAGCTTAGATCTAAGTGAAATACCGGAGGCCTTAAAGAGTGCAGACATAACTCCTTTGCACAAGGGAGGTAGTAGAGCACTAGCTAAAAATTATAGACCAGTAGCCCTAACCTCTCACATCATAAAAATCTTCGAAAGAGTGATGAGACGGCAGGTTACAAATTTCATGGAGCAACACAACCAACATAACCCGAACCAGCATGGTTTTAGAGCAGGACGATCATGTCTCTCACAGCTGCTGAACCATTATGACAGAATTACGGAGGCACTGGAAGACGACCAAAACGCAGATGTGATTTACACAGATTTTGCAATGGCGTTTGGCAAATGCGATCATTGAGTGATAGCGCACAAAATGAAGGCCATGGGCATTACGGGGAAGGTAGGCAAATGGTTTTTCGTTTTCCTAACACACACAACACAAAAAGTGGTAGTGAACAGGGCAAGATCCAGCATCAGCGAGGTCAAAAGCTCAGTGCCCCAAGGCACTGTCCTGGCACCTCTGCTGTTCCTCATCCTCATAGCAGACATAGACAAAAACACCCGGCACACTTTTGTATCATCATTTGCTGATGACACTAAAATAAGCATGAAAGTCAGTACGGTAGAGGACACTGAAAAAATACAGGAAGACATAAACAGGGTTTTCCAGTGGGCAGTGGAAAACAACATGACGTTCAATGGTGATAAGTTCCAGCTGCTTAGGTATGGAAAGAATGAAGAACTCAGAAGGAGCACTATATACAAAACTCAAGAGGGTCACCAAATAGAACGTAAGGAGCACGTAAAAGACCTGGGAATAATTATGTCAGCCGACCTTTCTTTTAAAGACCATAACAAGACAAAGATCACGACAGCCAGGAAAATGACTGGGTGGGTATTGAGAACTTTCAAAACACGGGAAACAATGCCGATGGTGATACTCTTCAAATCGCTAGTGCTCCCTCACTTAGAATATTGCTCAGTGCTGACGGCCCTGTTCAGGGCAGGAGAAATATCGGAGCTGGAACAAATACAGAGATCGTTTACGGCTCACATTGAGCCAGTAAAGCACCTAAACTACTGGGAACGCCTGCAAGTGTTGAACATGTACCATTGAGGGGAAAGGAGAGAGAAGTACATGATAAATATACCCTGGAAGGTACTCGAGGGCCTGGTCCCAAATTTCTGCACACTGCCAAACAACATACGGAGTGAGAGATATGGGAGGAAGTGTAAAATAAACCCAATGAGGAGCAGGGATGCGGTGGGGACAATAAGGGAACACTGTATCAACATCGGGGTCCCAGACTTTTCAACATCTTACCAGAAGATATCAAAACACTGCTGGAACAAGTTTTGAAGCCTTCAAGAGGAAACTAGACAATATCTCACCAGCACACATAAGGGGGGATTCCCAAAACAGACCCCTGGCAGTCTTCAAGCGGCACTGGACAAGCACCTAAAGACAGTTCCTGACAGCCGGGCTGTGGCTCGTACGTTGGGTTTGCGTGCAGCCAGCAGCAACAGCCTGGTTGATCAGGCTCTGATCCACCAGGAGGCCTGGTCACAGACCGGGCCGCGGGGGCGTTGACCCCCGGAACTCTCTCCCAGGTCTCCAGGTAGGTGACAGATTCAACCAGGCTGTGATGGAATGGGGGGCAGTGGACTCCAGCAGCAACAGCCTGGTTGACCAGGCAAGCACCAGACGAGCCTGGCCCATGGCCGGGCTCAGAGAGTAGATGTACTCTCGAAATTTTTCAAAGGTATACAAAGGTATATCACAGGTCACGTTGAGGAGGTGACCCCTCACGAAAGGGCACCTTGAGGAAGTGACCTCTCACCAAGGTCACCTGGGGGGTGACCCTCCCCAAGGTCACCTTTGAGGGGGTTACCCTCACCAAGGTCATCTTTGAGGAAGTGACCCTTCAATAAGGTCGCCTGAGGAGTGACTTTCACCAAGTCACCTGAGAGGTTTGGGGCCTTCACCAAGGGCACCTGAGGGTAAAACCCCACCAAGGCACCTGAGGAGTGACCTTCACCAAGGTCACCTCTGAGGGGCGACCCCTCACCAAGGTCACCTGAGGGGAGACCTTCACCAAGGTCACCTCTGATAGGCGACCCCTCACCAAGGTCACCTGAGGGGTGACCTTCATCAAGGTCACCTCTGAGGGGCGACCCCTCACTAAGGTCACCTGAGGGGGCGACCTTCACCAAGGTCACCTGAGGGGTGACCCCCCACCAAGGTCACCTGAGGGGTGACCTTCACCAAGGTCACCTCTGAGGGGCGACTCCTCACCAAGGTCACCTGGGGGGGTGACCTTCACCAAGGTCACCTAAAGGGGTGGACCCTCACCAAGGTCACCTGGGGGTTGACCTTCACCAAGGTCACCTCTGATAGGCGACCCCTCACCAAGGTCACCTGAGGGTGGACTTTCACCAAGGTCACCTCTATGGGCGACCCCTCCCCAAAGGGTCACCTGAGGGCCCTTTCCCCCAAAGGGTCACATCTGAGGGGCGACCCCCTCCCCAAAGGGTAAACCTGGGGGTGATCTTCACCAAGGTCACCTGAAGGGCGACCCCCATCTAGTATGTGTCCCTGTCATATTTCCTCACACAGGATGGGTATAATAATGATTGTAAACCGCCAGCCTGACCTGGCAAACTTCATTCAGTAGGTCAGGTCAAGTATTCGTCTAGCTGGAGGTACTATCACTTGGGAATTACCAATCCCCGTGGCCTGATGGCATCACATGGAAAGTGTCTGGATTCGATTCCTAGCGAGGATAGAAACATTGGGCGTGTTTCTTCACACCGGTTGTCTATGTTCACCCATCAGTAAAATGGGTACCTGGGTGTTAGTAGACTGGTGTGGGTCGCATCCTGGGACAAAACTGACCTAATTTGCCCGAAATGATAAATAATAAAAACTGATTTCTCTGCTAAGGCTACTTATAGACTACTTAAGTCTCTATAGGTGAAGAGTGATAGAATATAAACAGTCAATGTTCAGTCTGTTATTAATATGAGGTAATACAATTAGTAATACTAACATACATTTACATGTTTGTAATAATGGCTTAATAGTTAAGGCTACATAACAAGGGACTTTCTATATAGTAGTATGTCACTGATGTCAGCTGTGGTCTGTATACCTTATACATGTACTGGTAGTAAATAAAGATATTATGACCTCTCCGATGAGGGGTAAGTAGGGCCTAATTAGCCGGGTGGATGGTAGGAGGGGTGATGAGGCCCTGCAGGAACGTGGGGAAGGGTAGAGGGGGAAGGAAGAAGGCAGCATTAAATGGGGTAATGGCAGGGGGTGAACAACCTTCTCGAGGCGCAACGTTCAGTGCACATTTGGCTGACGCAATATTTTCCAAGACCTTGCTGGTGACCAACATGACCCCTGCTCTGAGTCAGTTGGACTGGCCAAAAGTCGCTCATCGCGTGCGTAAGCATCGCTTATATGTGTTTTTAACGTACGAATCCGAAATTGTATTACAGATAAAATTAGTAATATTTTATAAGCGAAGCACGTCAATTCCTTTTATGTGTTGGACGAAGCGTCTGACTGACAAACGCTGATGAAAAAAAAGTAATCCACACCCTTAACAAATAAATACCGAGTGCCCAGCGCCCCCTGCCTGGTGGTTAAAGCTCTCGCTTCCCACGGCGAGGGTCTGGGTTCGATTCCCAGCGTAACAGTAAGTTTATACAGGTATACATAAATACAGTTACATAGATTATCATACATAGCAGGAAATGTGTAGAGAACCTGGGATAAAATCAGACAGAGTGACTTATTTCCATTTGGGTCCTTTTATCTTATTATTATACGAAGTAGGAGATATTATATTATAAAGGATATATGCTAGAAATAAGGTAAAAAAAAGTTATTTACATTTACATGTGTGCTAGCTAAAAAAATAAAAAATCATTCTCCTCCCTTTCTGTCGCTACATTCATTAGGAACCTTTTGGCACTCTTCTTGAACTGGTTCATGCTATGACTGGCTTTGACATGTGCAGGCAGTCTGTTCCATTCCTTTATTGCTGTACAATAAAAGGTGTTTGACGCCTGGCCAATGACTGTGGGTACTACAAAGTTGTGCTCTCCCCCCCTAGTACTATGATTGCTTTGGTTCCCAGCCTTGACAAAATTAGCAGCAAGATATTCTGGACACTGTTTGTGAGCAATTTTATAAACATGATTTAGCTTCAGTTGTTTTACTCTGTCTTCAACATTCAGCATATCCAACTGCTGTAATTCATCCTGGCCTACATGTTCTCTTGGTCCCAGCCCCAGGATGAATCTTATCCTTTTGTTCTGGGTGATTTGCAGTTTATCTTTCAGTTTATCTTTAATTTTTTCTGTCAAGGCAGAGTACCATGAAGAGCAAGCGAAGTCCATATGACACTGTATAAGAGCTAGACATAGAGTTCTGCGAGCCTCAGTAAGCAGACACTGTGCTTGTCTATAGAGGAACTTCAGTCTGCTATCCGTTTTCTTTACTACACTGTTCCCTGTCAGTTCTCCTGACATGCATGGGTCAAAGAGGATTCCCATATATTTTACTGAGGAAACTGAAGTGATGGGCTCCCCATTACACCGGACGTTAAAATTATTTACCCTTCTCAGTTATGTTTCGTGACAAAGAGTATGGGTTCCGTTTTCCCGAGGTGTAACAATAGTTTGTTGTCCACTAACCATTTGCTGCAAGACTCCAGTTCCAGTGTTATTACATTAGCTATATCTTGTGGGTCTTTACCTGACACTAACAGAGCACTGTCATTTCCCCAACAGTAGGAGTTTACACTTGACACTAAAGGGGATGCATTTACATAACATAAAATAAAAAAGGGGCAAATA
>NW_026473956.1:0-10254 GCF_026875155.1 Cherax quadricarinatus
AGGGGGGGGGGGGGGGGGGGTTTTGTAAGTGTTCACACGGGTTTGTTAGGTTCACACAATGTGGATGTTCAAAAACAGTGTGGAGTTTCACACTTTGGGTATTTTCACACAGTGGAAAGGTTCACCAAGTGGTATTTTTTCCCCACATGTGGTAATTTTCACACGTGTGGTATTCAAACAGTGTGGAGGTTTCACACAGGGGGGTATGTTCAAAAACAGTGTGAAGTGTTCACACAGGGGAGTTTCCACACAGTTGAAGGTTCACCCCCAGGGGTTAGTGTTTCACAAAGGGTGATGTGTTCACACAGTGTTTGGTGTTCACACAGTTTTGTAGTTCACACGGGTTTGGGTGTTCAAAAAGGGGAGACAGGTTCACACAGGGGTGGTTTTCAACAGTGTGGTAGGTTCACACAGAGGGGTATTTTCAACGTGTGGTAGTTTTCCCAAAAAAGGGTGATATGTTACACAGTGGGTATATTCCACTTTGTGGTATTTCACACTTTGTGGAAATTTCCAAAAATGTGGTAGTGTTCACACGTGTGGTAGTGTTCACACTTTTGGTATGTTCACACAGGGTTTATTTTCCCCACAGTGTGGTAGTGTTCAACGTGTGATAGGTTTTTTCACACAGTGTGATAGTTTTTCACACCAGTGTAAATAGGTTCACACAGGGAAGGTTCCCCAGGGATATGTTCCACAGTGTTGTATTTTCCACAGGGTAGTGCACACAGTGGATAGTGACCCGGGGTTTAGGTTTTCACACGGTATAGTGTTCACCCGTGGTTAGTGCACACAGGGATAGGTTCACAACAGTTGGAGTGTTCACCCCAGTTTTAGGTTCAAACATGGGTAGTTTTCACACAGGGGGTATTGTTCACCGGGTTTTGTAGCCCCCTTTTGGTAGGTTTCCCCCAAAAGAGTGTTTCACGCATTGTGGTAGTGTTCACACGGGTGGAAATGTTCACACAGTGTGGTATGTCACCCATTGTGGTAGTGGTCACCCATTGTGGTAGCGTTCCACCCATTGTGTTAGTGTTCACACGTGTGGTAGTGTGGTATGGTGGTAGTGCTCAACAGTGTGTGTATGTACGAGTATTTTTACACTTTATTCAACATTCGTTTTACACAATGTTCACACACGCCCTCTCGTTCCGCATCTGACAATTCAAATATACCAGTTCCGGGGCCCCACTACTGTATCGTTCAGTTCAACCCAACAATCAGGTGAAGCCAACGTTACCTCACCAATCATCATAGCAACCACTCGTTGACTTTGAGTGACCCTAGTCCATTAGAGAGGTGTGGCATGTCTTGCCCTTGTCTTTTGCCACCTACGCGACGTAGGCGTTTGGTGACCGGCGTATGCTTTGGAAACGGCCCAGACCTATCTCTCATGTTGGCTCATTTCCATTGGCAATAAAGAGTATCAAAGCACTATAACTGATACGCAGTTTCGTGGTTAAACTGAATAAATTAATGTACGAATTCTAAATTGGAGTTTTTTTTAAGCCGGTGGTTACTGGAGCTCTTGTAAGTCTCGCTCCCAACTTCCCTTTCATGGCTTTACACGTCTGTCCTGACACTTTCCCCAGTTGCAGAAATGTTTGGTGGATTTGCCTATCTCAGCAGTCGGCTTCGCTTGGCCTCTTGAACTGGCGAAAATTTGTCTTGAAGAAAGTAGGGAACACGTGCTTTTGCAAAGGCAGAATAAGAAAGCGGGGAGGAGATAATAATGCTTATTTGTGACCGATAATTTCATTGTTCAAAACTCTGTCCCTTGGAACCTTGTTTCTCAGTCTGAGCCTGAACAGAGTTTAGTCCTTCAAAAAAGCAAAACTCGAGCTCTGCAATGGGGCAGCACGTGTGCCATTACAGAGTTGTGAAGGTTACTGTGAGAGGTGCATATGAGTGTATAACCTGCCAGATATGGACGAAGTTTTAATTGAACAGACTTCCAACTTGGGTATCTTGCGTAAACTTCGTTAGGCTCCAGACTTGACGTTTATATCGAGTCTTAGAAGGCAGTGTGTCCTAACTTTTCGAGTTGGTGCAGTTCATTATTGTCGACAATCTTCTTGAGTTTGCTGGCCAGGAGATGAAGGTCCCTACGTAGATGATAAGTTTCCTAACCGCGAAAGAGGAGCTTAAGTTATAATACCTTTGAAGCTAATAGGGTCGTCAATGAAGATCCACGAAATTTCTTTCTCCCACAAGCCTTGTATGGGTAGTAGGCGAGAGTTATGATACTCACTTGAAAACCAAAAGTCTCACAAGACAAGATTCCCGAGCTAGTAATCTGTCACTACTGCCATAAGCCTGGCCACATTAAGTCCCAACTGCAAAAACTGCAAAAAAACGGTCTCCACCAAGTGTAAGTTGAGTTCTCCACCACTCACTAAACAAAGCAACTATATCAAATATCAGAAGAACATGATCCTCCTATCAGTGGCTACTTTCCGGGTCGCAGGTTAATATAAATTTATGTAGCGTATGAAGAAAGCTCATAGACTGATTGAATTTCAGTCCCGCCTGCGATGCCTCGCAGGACAAGACCAACGATTCGCGCGGGCCGGATGTTTCCCCCCACCCCGCTTTTCGTGTTGCAATCTACTGCATCATCAGACGTGTAATGTTGCAGAAATTAGTAGGGAGACTTCCCCAGCAGATTTCGCATCAGAGGAACGTTCTTGCTAAGTATAAAAGGTAGGGAGAGATGGCAAGAAGTGCAAGTGCCAAAAAGATTGAGTATTATAGGAACAGAGGATTGTCTGCCCCCAAAAGAATGGTAAGAGTTACTACCTAGCGAACTTAACACGGTGACAATGACATTTATCAAAAATTCAGTCAGCATCGGGCTATCATTCTGCTTCCCCTGTGGGCTTGTTCGCAAGATATAATTATATATATATATATATATATATATATATATATATATTATACTATATATATATAATATATATATATATATATAAAAATATATATATATATATATATATATATAATAAGATATATAGTTATATATATATATAATATATATAATAATATATATATATATATATAATATATATATATATTATATATATTTATAATATACTGCTCCTGCTGCAATAGCTTGATGTTTTCTAACCTTATTGTCTGCTGTCTCGCTCTGAACAAATGTTGGTTTTAAAGATATTTTTCACTAATTTTCTAACATTTGGCTGGAGCGCTGCTGCTGGTTAGACGACGGCATGAGAGGTCCGGCGGTCTCATTGGCGTATTTTTTTTCGCCATGGTGGCACGCTACCCATTGAAGATATGTTTTTCTCCAACCATATGCTCCTGGGGTGGAGAGTGTGGCGTGTGCGAGTATGTTTACACTGTATTCGACGTTCGTCATACAACTATCGCATGCTTTTTTCGACCAGCAAACTCGCAATTCAGATTACATCAGTATCTGGCCCTTTACTGTACTTATTGTCCCAGCAATCATGTAAAACCACGCTTCCACCGCCAAGGTTACCTTCACCTTCTGCCTGACTGGAGAGGCAGATTTACTTTTCACCTTTGCTTGAAACACCTCGTTGCTCTCAGGTTTCTGGTTGTCTCGTTATTAAACCTGCTAGATTAGATATTACTCTTTGTTAATATTTTTACAAGGATTCAGGAAACTTAAGTCCGTGCACTTGTCATGCTACAGTCTTGAATTGTTACCTCTTTCTTAATATCACAGGATGGAGTGTTCAACGCCGGATGGCAGTGTTCACGTAGGATTAATGGTTCACGCAGGATGGTAGTGATTATCGCAGGATGGTAGTGTTATCGCAGGATGGTAGTTGTTATCCGCAGGATGTAGTGTTCACGCAGGATGGTAGTGTTTCGCAGGATGGTAGTGATTCACGCAGAACGGAAGTGTTCTACGCAGATGGTAGTGTATCGCAGATGGAGTGTTCGCGTAGGATGGCAAGTGTTCGCTAACGGATGGTAGGTTCACGCAGGATGGTAGTGGTTCACGCAGGATGGTAGTGTTCACGTAAGGATGGTATTTTTCACAGCAGGATAGTAGGTTCACGCAGGATGGTATTGTTCATGCTGGTTGGAAGTGTTCACGCAGGATGGTAGTGTTCACGCGAAGGTAGTGTTCAGGCAGGATGGTAGTGTCACGCAGGATGGTAGTGTTATCGCAGGATGGTAGTGTTCACGCCCGATGGTAGTGTTCATGCACGCTGGTATGTTTCCCGCAGGATGGTAGTGTTCACGTCAGGATGGTAGTTGTTCCACCAGGATGGTAGTGTTTCAAACGCAGGATTGTAGGGTTCACCGACCAGAATACAATGTCACACAGGATGGTAAGTGTTCACACCATCCACTTCCCATTAGTACACAGCCAAGGAAAATTCTCCTCGAAGGAATCTTACTTAAGGAGAAGCCCATCAGATAATCTCCAGTGGAACTTTACTCGATCGACGGTAAGTCTCCTAAGGAAAGGTGTCACCCTCAAGGCCAGTCGCCTTTTTTCTTCTATGAAGTCTCTCCCTACTAATTCACCAGCATAACTTCCCACTAGACTTCAGAGCGAATTTAGACAGCTATTCTTAAAAAAAAATGGAAATTCCTTATGCTTTGTGAAAGTCACTTTTAATTAAATCAAAGAATTCCATAGGCCTTATGTTCAAGGATTCCTGTATAAAACTCAGGCAGAAACTGGTGACTATGTTTAGCTTTATCCACATATCTGACGGTTGCTGAGAATCCTAGCGCAACCTCTCGTGCTAAGATTGACCCTGACCCTAGGGTCAGAGTATAACATAGTCACGACGGATACTCCCGAACTGGAGTCTTTTTTTCCAATTCCTCCTGGTGCAATGATTGAGGTTACACAGACAATGTAAGGACTCTCACATCATAGGTAGACCCCTTCAACTCATTGAATATCTTTTCTTGAGAATCTTTCTCAGAAAGCTATAAAAGATTTGCTTTCTCACTAGCATAAAAATGATTTTTCTCACCAGGTTGTAAGAGATGAACCGAGGAGTGACTGAAGATAATATTACTGTTGAGTTCCTCCCTCTCGCTCTCATTTTGCTGCATTTGTCCTTAACTGTTTACTTTGCCTTCGTTGCTTCCTCTCTCTAACTGGCCCTTTGCATCTATCTCTCCCTATGGTATTTTTTTCCCGCTCTCACACACCGCATACTGTTACAAACTCATTATCTCTCGTCCCTTTTCCAGCACCTATCATAGCACCTCCATCTCTCTCAGCCTCCTTCCCCTCAGCATCTCCCCACCTCAATGGAGCTCCTCCCAATAACCTGCTCTCTTCAAGCGCCTGCCCCTCTCTCAGTACCTCTCCCTCTCTGAGCACCTGCTGCCCCTCTCTTCACACCTGCTTCCCCTCACACTTCCCCAGCTCAGCACGTGTACCATGGAGTTCTCGTTGTTTGAGTCAATTCCATGACAGTGACGTGGAAATACACACGGTGGTCTACCCTCCTTCTTGGCGGCCCCCGCATCTTGTCGTAATCCCTGGGATTCTCTGGTAGCAGTCCTGATAACCAGCACCCTCCTGACTCATCCGTGCTGCTGCTGCGCTTGCTAGGACACAGGCAGGCACAGGTCAACATTGGTTGGTGACATTTAGAAGGAAAGACAGACAAGGAGAGACAATGATAACCCAACATACACAAATACTCAGATGTTGTAGGCAGGAAGACTGAGAGTCGAGAAACAGGTTTTCACGGGGCAAAGTTCAGGCTTGATACTGTCCACTAGCTTAGTGTTTGCCCCTTGGCTTAGCTCGTCCCCACTGGCTTAGTTTGTGGCCCACTGGTTGTTTGTCTGCTCCTCTAGCTAGTGCCTATTGTTGCTATAGGTGGTTAGTGAACACGTTGGTTAGTGTTAATGTTAACCACAGTGGTAGCGAGCAAATGGTCCTCTGTGGGGATATGTCATGAGAGGTGCCTCAAGGATCTGTACTCAACCCAATAATATATGTAAATGATTAACAGAAGAATGATAAAACTATAACGATATGCTTAAGGACGAATTAGTAAAATATTATGTAAAACAAAAAAAAACTGAGCACAAGGGATGATGATGGAATTTATTGTAGATAAATTCCACATAATGGAAATGAGAGACAGAAGAGAGACAGATCCAAGTCACATTAAGAATATAAACTGTGATAAAAATATTAAATGAATCAGAGAGAGAGAGATAAAGAGAGAGAGAGAGAGAGAGAGAGAGAGAGCTCTAGGAGTTATTATTAACAAAGAATATGTCTGGCAGATCAGGTAAAGGAAACTGGGTGAAACTTATACAAATCACTGGCGAGTTATAAAACATATAAGATATTTAGATAGTAAAAATGGCTGGAAGGAAAATCTTGAAAACAATATGTTATGTCAACACTGAAATATTCAGCAGTCTGTGGGGTGTCCAATGCAAAGAACAACACCTGTATTAGTTACAAAAGGTCCATAGAAATGCCTACAAAATTGACTGCCAAGTTAATAAATAAATGTAACAATGACAAACTGAGAATAATGGAAGTGCCCCAAACTGGATGACTGGAGGAAAAGGAGAGACAGGATAACCACATTTAAGATCTAAAATAACGTGAAATAGATAAAGATTCTTGGTACCACAGCAGGAACAACAAGAGGATTTCTTGGTACCTGCAGCAGGAACAGACAATAGGATTTCTTGGTACCTCCGTGCAGCAGGAACAACAAGAGGAATTTCTTCGTACCTGCAGCAGGAACAACAAGGGGATTTGCTTGGTACCTGCAGCAAGGAACAACAAGAGGATGCTTGTAACCTGCAGCAGGAACAACAAGAGGATTTACTTGGTACTTGAATCAGGAACAACAAGAGGATTTCTTGGTACCTGCAGCAGGAACAACAGAGGATTTCTCGTACCTGCAGCAGAACAACATAGGATTTCTTGGTACCTGCAGCAGGAACAAGAAAAGGGGGGGGGGGGGGGGGGGGGGGGGGGGGGGGGGGGGGGGGGGGGGGGGGGGGGGGGGGGGGGGGGGAAACAAGAGATTTCTTGTACCTGCAGCTGGAACAACAAGAGAATTTCTTGGTACCTGCAGCAGGAACAACAAGAGGCTTCTTGGGGTTTTTTACCTGCAGCAGGAACAACAAGAAGATTTCTTGGGTACCTTCTGCAGCAGAACAACAAGAGAATTGCTTGGTACCTGCAGCAGAACAACAAGAGGATTTCTGGTACTTTGCAGCAGGAACAATAAGAGAATTTCTGTACCTGAAGTCAGGAACAACAACAAAGAGATTTCTTGGGTACCTGGCAGGGCAGGAACAACAAGAATTTTTTCTTGGTACCTGCAGCAGGAACAGCAAGAGGATTTCTTGTACTGAAGCAGGAACACAAGAGGAATTTCTGACCTGCACGCAGGAACAATAAGAGATTTCTTGGTACCACCTGCACAGGAACAACAAGAGGTTTTCTGACCTGCACAGGAACAATCAAGAGAATTTTCTTGGTACCTGCCAGCAGGAACAACAAGAGATTTCCTTGGTACTTGCAGCAGGAACAATAAGAGAATCTCTTAGGTAACCTGCAGCCAGGAACAACAAGAGGATTTCTTGGTACCTGCAGCAGGAACAATAAGAGAATTTTCTTGGTACTGCAGCAGGAACAACAAGAGGTTTTCTTGTACCTGCAGCAGGAACAACAAGAGAATTTCCTTGGTACCTGCATAGCAGGAACAACAAGAGATTTCTTGGTTCATGCAACAGAACAATAAGAGGATTTCTTGGTAACCTGCAGCAGGAAAACAAGAGAATTTTCTTGCACCTGCAGCAGGAACAACAAGAGGATTTTCTTGGTACCTGCAGCAGGAACAATAAGAGGTTCTTCTTGGTACCTGCAGCAGGAACAACAAGAGGATTTCTTGGTACCTGCAGCAGGAACAACAGTAGGAATTTCTTGTACTGCAGCAGAACAACAAGAGATTTCTTGGTACCCTGGCACAGGAACAACAAGAGGATTTCTTGGTACCTGCAGCAGGAACCACAAGAAGCCGAAGGGAAACGGGAATTTTTCCTCCTGCAAAACACAGAGTTCATCACTGAAATGCCTTCACAGAGGAGGTAGTAAAGTACTGTGTGTAAGTTCGGAGTACCCCTTTTTAAGGACCCGGAGCTAGAACCTGAATTTAGTCATAGCGGGATTTCTCTCTACTACTTGTGAAGCATCAGCATACTGTAAGCTGCTGTAAGCTACTGCAAGGTTATTAACTGTAAAGAGGTTTATTACCGTGGCATGTGTTTGATGCGAGGAGTGAGGCAGCAGCATGAGTCCCCTTGAGGTCACACACATCATCCTCCCCACTATTAAGCTCTGCGAGGCACTTTGACGGGGCTACGACGGCTGTGTGGGCGCTGAAGGGCTGATGAGAGGCCGAGTGAGCGCTGAGGAGGCGAGTGGACCCTGAGGTGGGGGAACAGAGTGGTGGCCCACGTTGGCTCCAAAACACCCACTCGTGAGTGTGCCTGAGGGAGGGAGGAAGGATCAATTACTATGTGACTGAGAAACGCTAAATCCGTGGGGCTATACAGCCCCTACAGTTTCCTCGTACGGAACTGTAACTCCGACTCCATGGATCAGGAGCAACTTCACCACCTAAGGCACTCCACTAGATGACACATGGTATTAGTACACTATTTAGCTGGGCATCGAACCGGCGTCCTGGATAACGAAGTGTATCTCTTAACCAACCTATCCTCCCTTCTAAGTGCAACGGATAAGATAATATATATATAATATATACATATATATATATATATATATATATATATAGATATATATATTATATATATAATAATATATATATAAATAATATAATAGAAATATATATATATATATATATATAAATAGATATATATATATATCTATATTATATATATATATATATATATATATATATGTAAATATATATATATAATATATATATAAATATATATATATATATATATATAAATATATATATATATCCATATATATCTATATATATAATATATATATATATATATATATATATATATATATAATATATAAATATATATATAGAATGAACATATCATTGTTCAGAGATTTAGGGAACTTAGATGTTGAAGCAATAAATAAGTGTTTATGGAGGGTTTGTAGAAGGTTGTTGTTACTTAGAATATTAACCATTATATACGCGTTACCATTTGTCCTTAAACCCGGTGGAGACGCTTGTTCGGTACCCAAGAAATAAACACCACCACTACAACCACCACCAACCGACTACAACCACCACCACCACTACAACTACCACCACCACTACAACACCACCACCACCACAACTACCACCACCCTACAAACCACCACCACACTACAACTACCACCACCACTACAACCACCACCACCACTACAACTACCGCACCACCACTACAACACCACCACCACTACAACTACCACCACCACTACAACCACCACCCCACTACAACTACCACCCACCACTACAACCAACCACCACCACTACAGACCAACCACCACCACTACAACCCCACCACCACCACTACAAAATCACCACCACTACAACCACCACCACACACCACCACACTACACCACCACCCACCCTACAACCAACACCACCACTACAATCACCAACACGACTACAACACCACCACCACAACTACAACCACCACTACCACTACAAACCACCAACCACCACCACTACAACCACCACCACTATAACCACCACCACTACCACCACCACCCACCACACTACAAACACCAACCACCACTACAAACACCACCACCTACCACACCACTACAACACGCACCACTCACCCACTACAAACACCACCACACAACCACTACAAACACCACCACCACTACAAAGCACCACACCACCACCACCACACCACCACCACCACCACCCCCACCACCAACACCACTCCACCACAACTACAAACAACCACCACCACCATTACTACAAAACACCACCACCACTACAAACGCCAACCACCACCACCACCACCACCACTACAAACACCACCACCACCACTAACAAAACACCACCTCCCCCATTACAAACACCCACCACCAGTGAACTGGGGTCAGTTTTGGCGCAACTTTAATATCAAAAATGCTGTCCCCACACATTGGGCGCAGATAACCTAACATTTACTAACAAGCGAGGGGGGAAGCGTAAAATTTCCAGGCCAATTTTTGTGAATACTCCTGATAATGCCCGCCCCCCCTTTTTTTAAAAATTA
>NW_026473957.1:0-29438 GCF_026875155.1 Cherax quadricarinatus
TTTCGTAAGGAGATCATCATGCAACTGCCTTGCCTTTTCACATATTCTGACCAAGAGACACTTTCTCCTAATACTAATTGGTTTTTCGTTATCCACACCAACAACAGTCTCTCTACTCTTCAATTTAATTTTCGATCTCTGTTTTTTGAAATCATACTGCGCCTTTTTGTCACAAACACCCCTTGATCACCTTTCAGATTCGCCAGATAGTAATGAGAATGAAATGGGTTTTGTTGTATATAGCCTTTCCAACATCTGACAGACGCACTCCACTTCCATATTTTTCAATGATCTCTTTCTCATTTCACAAAGTAATTCTCACCCTTTATTTACCACAGTTTGCCAATAAGCTTTCTTGGGGCCCATGGTGGGCTTATTTAGAAGTCCAAGCACTAAAAATACTGGACTAATACAAAAAATATCGCTGTACACAGTGGAATCAACCGACGCCTTGTAACAATGGCACACGAGTCTCGAGTGGCTGGACCCCGCTCAGGCCACAATGGACACGTTTGGGACGAAAGCCTTTGATGAGTTTTTTCGCCTTTGGTAAAGCCATTTTTATGCCAAAGGAAGGCCCTAGACTAGACGAATTTGCCGTTAGTCCGATGCACCGTTGGTTGGGGTCCACTGTATACGTGTTAATTGTATAAGCAGTTTAATCGCTCTAGGGAGCATTTAAAGCATCGTTGTATAGTATGTGTGGGTGAGTGGTCAGGAGGGCTACCCCACCTGAATTTCCTTAGAATAAATATACTCACCTTTTGCCCTATATTAAAGACTACAATATTTTGAGGTAAATAATTAGTGTACTGTGTATAATTTACGTTTTACATGCCTAGTCTATGCTAACTTAATATAGGTTAGTGTTAACTGTTAACTTAATAAATGTAGTGTAAACTTGTTTAAAATGGAAAAATGGGTTCTGCTTTCCCGGCAGTAGCCAAAAAATAGGAACCTAACCGGCCAGAATAAGTGGGCCCTCACTGTAATTTATATTAAGCTGATTTCTTCTTCTATTCTGATTATTACAATTATACAGTACACTACTGTAATAAACATTTAAAACATATACCGGAATGTTATAAATGGTGGCTAAGATGACATTAAAACATATCAAAGATAGTTGGCACAAACCTACCATTACAGTAATGCTCCTCACTTAGTGAACGAATTCATTTACTGACAATGGTCTAGGTAGGTTCCATCTAATACGTGTTCACAAATGTGCAACCTTATTTATACAATTATTACAATAATGCAGTAGTTTTGCATAAAACTAAATCTTCCATTCTTGGTGAATAAAAAAAAAAATGGAAAGCAAGCCTAATATAGGAAAGGGCTCTGGATGTAAATTTATGACTGAGGATATGTTTTCAAGTACATGTACCAAGGAAATCTATAATGTTTACTCTGACTCCCTATTTTTTAACTACAATTTTTTAAATTTTGTGTGCAAATGTCTAATTACCATATCTGACACTTTATTGGGTATTAAATCGGTTAATGGGCGGTTTCTGTATCAATCGATAGAATTAAGAACGAACACTAACATAATAGCTATGAGTTTTTCGGCAACTGAACAATGGAATTCACTGAAACTCCGGCTCAAAGAGGCGAAATCACTGATGCTTAAATATCGCCGAGATCGTTAAATTTGCAAGTGTAATTCCTAAGCTCCATCAAATTTTGTACTTTTGGTTTCATTAACCTTCAGAAAAAAGTTCTCTGCCATTTCACAAGAAAAATTTTTTTTTTGGGGGGGGGGGGGTTTTTCTAAATTCATTCACCCCGAGAACAAGTTTGAAATCAGGGTCTTGACCCTGAAAGGTCAAAGAGTGCCAAAGCAAAATTACAAAATTCACGTAGAAAAGGTAGAATCAAACAATTCAGAGAAATACAAAGGGAATACCTTATTAAACATTTTTGTACCTCTCTATAACATCAGTATAGTAAAATGTTACGTAATAACATTAAATGTGCAATAACTAGAAAAAAACTTGCTCATGTACAGCCTGCGTGATTGACTAGATGTACTGCTCACTGCCCCTATGCTTTGATCCTGTGGCATTGGGAAGATTGGAGAGTTCATTGCCTTCACTAGGGCTTGACTACAATCTCTGACATGGATTCAGAGGCACTTCCAACAGAACGAGAAGGAGAGATGGAAACGGCAGTAGTTCTGATGCAGCAGGGGAAAAAAAGGGGATTGGGTATAAGAGTGCACTCGATAATTGTCCTTTGGGATTGATTTGAGCTAACTGTGTTTAGGCTCTCTTGCTTTCTCTATGTAGGTTTGAGAGGGTAAACGGTCTTGGTTCCTCACTCTCTTTCTTCCTTTGCTATGGGACTATCTTCTCAGACACAGTTCGCGAACTCTTGTTTTTCTTTATACTCTTTAGGAGCTTCATCAGGTACCGCAGGCCTTTATCCATTAGGCATTCTGCTGCCTTTATAGGCCAGCCAATTCATTCTGAAGGACATTTCTTCACCCTACATACATGTAATTTTAGAAGAGCCTCTAATTCCTCATGTCTAATGTCTTTAAGCACTATAACAGGGGTGTTTTGCCATTTGTCCTTTTCGCACACTGTTCGAATATTCACTGACGTTGATAAAACCAGCTTGTGAACAGGGTAATAACTTTTCCATCGCAGGCAATAGTGACATCCCCCAAAACCAATAAGATTCCTGAAAATAAAAATTTAAATTACAGTAATACTAATAAAATATATTTTTAGAATTTTCTTAATCAAGTATTCAATCTCACTTTTACCTAATTTCTTATCTCTAAATTTACAAATATTCACTGTTGCTCTCCATGCATCAGGTAACGTTTTACCAGTTTATATTGGAACACAAAAAAATTACTACAGTATCTATATAATCTACTGCACAATATTAACTTGATACATAAATTCTTCAACTTGGATTAAACATATACATTAATCTACTGGGAGAAAGGTGGGCTAGTGAGAATTAGAGGTTTGTGTGGGTTGAAGAGGGGTGGGAATTACTTTTAAAAATGCACTTGTTAGAATGTGGGGTAAAATCTAGGCTATAGGAGGTGGGGTGGTGGAGGAAAGAGGAGTGATTGGGTGGAATGATGAGGTGAAATGTGTGGAATAAAAAGAGAAAAAGGTCACTTCTGATATGTTTTTACACAGCAGAAGTGATAAATAGAAGAGTTGAAGAGAGTGCAAAAAGGAGAGCAAATGATAAAATGGGTGGGTGCAGTCAAAAAAAATTGCTGAAAATAAGAAAAAAAAAATTGAGAGAGAAAATGGTTAAGGAGAGCCTAGGAACAATGATTTGATACTTAAAAATAGCAGAAAAGAGTAGCAAATGGGGAATTTGGGAGTATTGGAAGATGGTGTGGAATAATTTGAGGAAGTCGGTAATTTTTAATGCATTGGCCAGGAAGGTATAACATCTTTAGAAGAGATGAGGAAACCAGATGTGAGTGTGAGGGAGGTGCATGAGTATTGGTAGTATGAAAGGGTAATATTGCATCAGCTACAACTGACGGGATCATGACAGAAATATTATAACAGTGGCAGACAGTGAAGAGTGAATGATGGTGAAATTTTTTCTTTTTTCGGCCACCTTGCCTTTGTGGACGGCAGTGTGATAATAAAATAAAAAAATAAATGTATAAAAGAGGGAAGGTGCCTAGGGATTGGTGGGAATGGTATAGTCCCTTTATGTAAAGGAATGGGCGACAAAAAGAATGTAAAAATTAAAGGGGAACTAATTTACTGAGTATCCATGCAGGTAAAGTGTAGGTAAAGTAATTACTGAAAGAATTATAAGCTAAGACATAAACAGTATGATTTGCAGACGAACAAGGTTTTAGAGTGGGCAGGAATTTTCATGCTATTTATGGATTTGAAAAGGCATATGAAAGGGTGAACAGGGGGAGGCAAATGTGGCAAATGTTGCCCAGTGTATGAAATTAGTACATAAGTTATTAAATCCTGTTACAATTTTTTTCATGAGATAGAGAAGGCTTCAGGTTAGGGTGTGTAGGAAGAGGGAGTTACTTTTTCTAGTAAAAGTAGGCCTTAAGACAGGGATGTGTTATTCACCGTGGTTGGTTTAACATATTTATAATGAGTTGTAAAAGAAGTAAATGCTAGGGGAGTTGGGAGAGAGGGTGGGGATTAAATTATGTAAATCAAATACAAAAAAGGAGTTGACACAGTTACTTTTTGCTGATGATATTGTGCTTTTGGTAAATATTCTATAGAGAAGTTGCAAAGGGTTGGTGGACAAGTTTGGGAGGCTGTGTAAAGGAAGAAATTGAGAGTGTAGAACATAAATAAGAGTCAGGTGATGAAGGGTACCAAATGAGTTTGATAAAGAAAAACTAAATATCACACTGGAGGGAGAAGGAAGAAGTGAATGTATTCAGATATTTGGAAATAGACCTTGTCAGCTGATTGGGTGTATTTGAAGACCAGGTAACCATAAACTGATAAAGGAAAAAGGGTGAGTGGTGCCAATGAGGTATTTGTGGAGACTTAAGAACATTACCCATGGAGGATAAGGGAATGCTGAGCGTATAGTGGTACGAACACACTTATATGGGTGTGTAGCATGGGTTTGTAAATGCTGCAGCGAGAGGAGGGTGGAGGCAGTGGAGACGTTTATCTAGGGTAACGTGTGGTGTTAATGTTATGCAGAGAATTCAAAGTTGGAAATTAGGAGTATTATTATTCAGAGGGCCGAGTGGTTTGGTCACAGGATGACTCACAGCTTGTATAAATCTTAGTGGAGGAGAGAAGGGTCGGGTGTCATCCAGAAAAAGATGGAGGAGAGGGCGAAAGAGGGTTTGTGTGCAATGGTTGGGAGCAGGGTATTATTTTGTAAAAGGAGCTTCAGGAAACCGGTTTAGCGTACTTGATACTCTGGAGGTGGGAAGTACTATGCCTGCACTTTAAAGGAGGAGTTTGGGATATTGGCTATTTGGAGTGCCATCTAAACTGTCATATCTGGGCACCTCTGCAACGACAATGGATTATGTGTGAATCATGGTGAAAGTGTTTCTACTTTTGAGTCACCCGCCTCAGTGGGAGATGGCTGACACATTAAAGAAAATAATTTACAATCACTACATATGTACATCCCTATTACAGAATTTTTTCACGTTCTCTTGTCATATTTTTTTAATATCCTTTGACTGTCGCAACCCCTAATCCTGGTGTCCTCCTGGTGTCGAAAGTTATGTTAGAAAAAAAAAATTCTTTCTTATGAAATGAAAGAAAGTTTTGTCCGTGGTAATGACACCAAAATTAACAATTTGATTGAAAACTTAACAGAATTACACGCCCGCCGAAGTAGCAATCTCAGTGATATATCAGTATTGCATCGGGCGATTTCAGTTTCATCATTCACCGACTTTGAAAGCCCCCAAAAAAAAGTTTTCTTACAATTTTTTTTTTTGCGACAAATTTCCCCTCCCCCCCCCCACCATTTGTTTTTTCCCCAGCCGAACAAAACTTAAGCTATATTCTTTATAACCTCCCATTTTTTTGTATCAACTGAGTACACGAAAACCGCCCATTTCACAATTCAACTACCAAAGGAAATGGTCAGAAATTAGCAATTGTACAATTTCACACAAAGAAATTAAAAAAGAAGTGCCAATTTCAAAATAGGGTGCAGGGATAAACATTGCAGACATGTCTTGGCACTAAAATGACATATCCTCTGTACATTAGTCATCTCCAGGCCCCTCTTATATACTCTTTGCTTTCTAGTTTTTTAAGTTTTGATTCACACAAAAAATAGAAGATGTACGGTTATGCAGACTACTTCATTATTGTAAAAATGGTAAATGAATAAATTTCAGTGCAGTAACAGTGAAAGAATATCAGACTCCCCAGTTGACGGTATTGGACTTTGTGTGGAATTTGCTATACTCTTGAACATTGGCAAAAACAAACATTCCCGCTACTGTTGAGCTCAAATTTCACGATTCGTTTTCATGGAGAAACTAATCTAAATCATCTCTATTTTCTGTAATATGTGTTCCATTTTCTATCAAATGGGACCAAGAAAATGAGAATACAACCAGAAATACTATAGGAAAATACACCTCATGTCGAGTTTTTAATCCAAAAACACGTTTGGAGTTTTTTTTCTCTCATGCACAGCATGCGGCAAGGAATTTTTTTATACAAGTGCACACTGACCATACAGCCCATTCTCTAACATGTGGGCCCTACCATCCTTCTCCTGTTGATCTGAAGCCACTAGAATTATTGAGTATATACAATGCCAAACACTGGCTCGTAAGACGTATGTATATGGCCCCCGAAACAGTCAAAGGTTAATAACTCTTACATAAAGCTACTAACTACTACTATTTAGGTTCTAAACAGATTGTTATAGATTTTTGTACCTTTAGAGTTTTACAGCATACATTGTCATAAATAATGCCCGATTTAGGACAACTTCTAAAAAAAATCAAGCGTGATTTTGTCCACTGGGGATTGCCGCAATAATAGAAAAATAACAATGCACTGGGGGGAGATATCATTCACTGAAATAGCCCTTTTCTTATGCAGCTCCAAGATTTACAACAGGTTGCCATGTCTGTTAGGTCAGGAATCTGGTTAAATACAGTTTTTAAGTCTTAGTTAAATGTGCATTTATTTTTAGACTTATGACCTAATGATTATGGTGTCACGTCTTAGTATTTCTTCTCCTCTTGTTGTTGCACTTTGGCTTTGTGTGCGAGTGCTTCTAAATTTTGAAAGAACAGGTGCCTCAAGAACAACAAAAAGCCCAAATATATACGAACTACTATTAACTGTAATCTACTACTACTACTATATACACAACAAGAAAAACAGTAATCTTAAATTAAATAACTTCTCAGAAACACTTCATTAAGAAGCAATATGCAAACTTCAAGGACTAGTTTTTTGTTCACCTTGTTCCTGATAGTGGAGAGGATAATGGGAAGAAAGTGCTACGGTGGGTTGTTCCACGTAGAGATAACAACCCCTCGCCATGGATTGTCTGAAAGGTAAATTTTTTTTGAGGAGTGTAAGTAAAAGAGAAAGGAAAAAAATTTTTACCTTTCAGACGCCATAGGCGAGCGGGTTGTTATCTCTGAAGTGGAACAACCACCGTACACTTTCTTCCATATCCTCTCTCACTATCAGTGACAGGTGAACAAAACTAGTCCTTTAAGTTTGCATATTCTTTCTTATGAAAGTGTTCTGAGAAATGTAGTTAATTTAAGATATATGTTTTTTCTAGTGTGTTAAAGTAGTAGTAGTAGTATTACAGTAATAGTAGTAGTAAAACCAAATAATTTGGATTTATGTTGTTCCTTGAGCACCTGTTTCTTTCAAAAATTTTGAAGCACTCGCACACCAAGCAAATGCAACAACAGCAGAGAAGAAATACTAAAGAGTGACTGCATAATCATTAGGATCATATGCCTAGAAAAGAAATGCACATATAACTAAGACTTAAAACTGTAATTAACAGAGTCCTGACCTTACAGACACTGGCAACCTGTTGAAAATCAGGGAGCTGCAAAAGAAAAGGCTATTTCCCAGTGAATGATTTCTCCCCAAGTGCATGTGAATTTGGAGGGTATTGCGGAATCCCCAGTGGACAAAAATCACGCTTGATTTTTTTGAAGTGTCCTAAATCGCATTATTTACGACAATTATGCTTAAAATCTAAAGTACAATAATCTAGAACAATCATGTTAGAACCTAAATTAGTATAGTTAGTAGCTTTATGTAAGAGTTATTAACCCTTTGACTGTTTCGCCATATACATACGTCTTACGAGTCCATGTTTTGACATGTAATATACTCAATAATTCTAGTGGCTTCAAATCAAGCAGGAAACGCTGGTAGGCCCACATGTGAGAGAAGGGGCTGGATGGTCATGTTGCACTGTATAAAAAATCCTGCCCGCATGCAGTGCATGAGAATAAACACCAACCGTGTTTTGATTAAAACTCCGACTGAGGTGTATTTCCTATAGTATTATGGTTGTATTCCTCATTTTCTTGGTCCCATTTGATAAATGGAAAACATTTTAAGAAATAGAGATTTTTTTGATTATTTTTCTCCATGAAAACGATCTTAAAATTTGACTCAAAGTAGGGGAAAATGTTTTTTTTGCCAATGTTCAAAAAAGCAAATTCCCCCACAAGTCCAATAACTCAACGGGGAGTCTGTATTTTTTCACTACTGCACTGATATTTTTCATACCATTTTACAATAAAAATAGTCGCAAAACCCGAAAATTTTTCTTTTTTTGTGTGAAAAAAAATTTAAAATGAAAGCAAGAGTAATATAAGAGGGCCTGGAGATACTAATGTACAGGGAAGTATTTAGTGCAAGAATGTCTGCATTGTTTACCGCACCCTTTTTTGAAATTGGATCTTTTTTAATTTTTGGGGAAATTTGGGCAAATTGCAATTTCGACCATTCCTTTGGTTTTGAAATTGTAAAGGGCGTTTCGGGGACCCGGGGGTTTATCAAAAAATGGGGTTTTTTAAAGAAATAGCATAAGTTTGGTCGACTGGAAAAATGGGTTTGTCGAAAATTGGGGTCAAAGTCGGGGAAAATCGCCCCATGCAAAGTATATCACTGAGATTGCTAACTTCGCGGAGTGTAATTCTGTAAGTTTTTCAATCAAATTCGTACTTTTGGGGGTTTATTACATCGGGGCAAAAATTTCTTTTATTTCAAAAAAAAGAATTTTTTTTTTTCTAACAACTTTGACACCAGGAACACCCGGTTAGGGTGCGACAGTAAAGATTAAAAAAAATATGCAAGAAAGGAAAAAATCTGTAAAAGATGTACATTATGTAGATGATTAAATTTTTTCTTTAAATGTGTCAGCCTTCCCATGGGGCAGTGACTCAAAAAGAAACACTTCACCTTACCACATAACATTGTCGTTGCAGAGGTCCCCAGTTTTGGACAGTTTAGATTCACCCAAATACCAATACCCCAAAATCCTCCTTTAAAGTGCAGGCATGTACTTCCCCCCTCCATACTCAAGTCCGGCTAAACCGGTTTCCCTAAATCCCTTTACAAAATAATCCCCTGCTCCCCAACCCCCTTGCACCAAAACCTTTTTCGCCTCCCCCCTCCATTTTTTTTTAGGTGCCCGACCCCTATCTCCTCCACTACGATTTATACACGCTGTTAGTCATCCGGCCCAAAACCCACCTGGGCCCTCAATAAAAACTCCTAATTTCCAATTGAATTCCTGCATAACATTTAAAACCAACTTCCCCTTTAGATAAACGTTCCCTGCCCCCAAAACCCCCTCCTCGCTCAGCATTTACAACCATCTTCACCCCCATAAAGTGTGTTAGTACCCTATACTCCACGCTTTCCCCCTTTTCCCTCCAGGGGAAATGTTCTTTAGTCCCAAAAATCCCTCCTCACCACTCACCCTTTTTCCAACAGTTCTAGGTTTACCTCGTTTTTCAAACCCATCAGCTGAAAATTAATTCCAAATATCGAATAATTCACTTTTCCTCTCCCCCAGGTGATATTTGTTTTTCTTTAAAAACCATTTGGTACCCTCACCCTTACCTTTTTTATTTACACTCAATTTTTCTTCTTTACACACCCCCCAAAACTTGTCCCCCAAACCCCTTTTTCAATTTCCCCTTTCTGAATCTTCCAAAAACAATATATCGCAAAAAGTAACTGTGTAAACTCCATTTTGTATTTGTTTTCCATAATTTAATCCCCCCCCCTCTCCCCACTCCCTAGCTTTATTCTTTAAACCCATCTTAAATATGTTAAACAACCCGGTGACAAACACTCCCTGTTTTTAAGGCCTACTTTTACTGAAATAATCTCCCTCTCTCCTCACACCAAAACCTGACCTCACTACCTCATGAAAATTGTTACGGGTTTTAATAACTTATTACTAATTCATACACGGGCAACATTTGCCACATTGCTCCCTGTTCCCCTTTCTTTGCCTTTTCAAAATCCATAAAGCACTGAAAACTTCCCTCCCCACTCAAAAACCCTTTGTTCGCTGCAATCATCTTTTTGTTTAGCCTAATTCTTTCATAATTACTTTCCCATACACTTTACCGTATACTCATAAATTATCCCCTTTAAAAATTTTCTTTCCCTTTTTTTGTCCCCTTTCCTTTACAAAAAGGAACTATACCTTTCTCCCCCAAACCCCCTGGCACCCCCCCTCTTTTATCATTTATTTATTTTTTTTATTATCACACGGCCTCCCCCCAAGGCAAGGTGGCCCGAAAAAGAAAAACTTTCACCTCATTCACCCCAACACGTTTTTGCACCTGTTTTAAAATTTTTTCGTCTGACCCGTCAGTTGTACCTGAGCTTTTTCCCCTTTCAATACCCAATACCTCAGCCCTCCCCACATCACACGGTTCCTCATCTTTTCAAAAAGATGTTATCCCTTCCCGGCCAATGCATAAAATTACCGCTTCCTAAAAATTTTCCCCACCATTTTCCCCAAATACTCCAACCCCCCTTTGCAAACTCTATTCTCTTTAAGTAAAAACCCATTTGTTCCTGGGCTCTCTTAACCATTTTTTCCTCAATTTTTTTTTTTTTTATTTTCAGCAAAATTTTTGACTGCACCCACCCATTCTTATCATTTGCTCCCCTTTTGACTCTCTTCCCCCTCTTCTTTTATCACTTCGCGTGAAAAAACCCTCTCTAAGTGCCCCTTTTTCTCTTTATAAACCCCTTTCCCCTCATCATTCCACCAACACTCCTTTTTCCTCCACACCCACCCTCCTATGCCACAATTTCTACCCCACATTCTAACAAGGCATTTTTAAACATCCACCCCTCTTTAAAAACCCCAAAAACCTATATTCTCCTAGCCCCCCTTTTCCCCCCAGTAGTTAATGTATTAATACAAGTTGAAGAATTATGTATCAAGTTAATATATGTGCTAGATATATAATACTGTAGTAATTTTTTTGTGTTCCAATATAAACAGGAAAAAATTCCCTGATGCATGGGGAAGCAACAGTTGAATATTTGAAAATTTTAAGATAGAAATTGGGAAAAATTAGAGATGAAATGTTTAAGAATTCTAAAAAATATTTTTTTAGTTTACTGTAATTTAATTTTTCTTTTTTCGGGGAATCTTATTGTGGTCCTTTTCCCTGCGATGGAAGTTCTACCCTTTCACAAGCTGGTTTTATCAAGTGCAGTGAATTTTTCAAACAGAGTTCAAAAAGGACAAACTGCAAACCCCCGTTATGTGCTTAAAGACTTTAGACATGAGGAATTAGAGGCCTTCTAAATTACATGATTAGGTGAAGTAAATGCCCTTCAAATAATTGGCTGCCTAAAAAAGGCAGAGAACCCTAATGATAAAGGCCTTGCGTACCTATAATCCTAAAAGTAAAAAGAAAAAAGAAGTTGTGGTCAGAGAAGTACCCCATAAAAAAGAGAAAAAAGAGAGATAGGAACCAAGCCCGTTACCCTCTCAAAACCACATAGAGAAACAAGAGCCTAACCAGTTACCCCAAATCAACCCCAAAGAAAAATTAACGAGGCCTCTATCCAACCCTTTTCCCCTGCTGCTCCAAAACTACTGCCGTCCCCATCTCTCCTTCTCCGCTGTTGGAAGGCCTTGAATCCTTTTAAAAGGGAAAATTTAGTAAAGGCCATAGGGGAAGCAATGAACCCCTTCCAATTTCCAATGCACAATAAAAGAAAATAGGGGGGAGAAATTGTAATAAAGGGCCTGGGGTTTTTTTTTTCCTTTAATGCCATTTTTTTTATTTGTTTTTTAATTTTTTTTGAGGGAAAAATTTTTGGATTTTTTTTTTCCTAAATTTTTTTTGATTCAACTTTTATAAATTTTTGTTTTTTGCTTGCACCTTTGACCCTTTCGGGCCCAAACCCCTGTTTTCAAACTTGTTCTCGGGTTGATAATTTAGAAAAAAAAAAAAAAAATTTTTTCTTTGAAATGGCAGAGAATCTTTTCAAAGGGTAATAAAACCAAAAGAAAAATTTGAGGGGAATTTTGGGGAATTTTCACTTGAAAATTTAAACGATTGGGCGATTTTATGCACAGTGATTTCGCCCTTTTTGGCCCTTTTCAGTAAATTTCCCTTGTTCCATTTGACGAAACTATAGCTTTTTTGTTATGTTCGATCTATTCTACTTGTACAAGAACCGCCCATTAAACCCTATTTAACTACCCAAAAAGTATCATATTGGTAAATTTGCCAATTTCACACAAAATTAAAAAATTGCTATTTAAAAAAAAAGGGCAGAGTAAACATTAAGATATTCCTGGTACAGTACTTAAAAAAAATCCTCAGTTTTATAAATTTTCATCCCCAAGCCCTTTTCCCATATTGGTGCTTTTTATTTTTTTTTTTATTCACCAAAGAATGAAATTTGTTTTTGCAAACACTGCATTATTTTTAATTTTTTTGATAAATAATGTTGGCCATTTTGAACACGTATTATATTGGACCCAACCCAAGACCCTGTCAGTAAATGAATTCGCACTAATGAGGAGCAAAATGAAGGGGGTTTGTGCCAAATATCTTTGTATTGTTTTAATTTCACTTTTCACCTTAAACATTTCTGGTATATTTTTAAAGTTTTTACAGTAGGTACTTATATTGTAAAATCAGAATAGAAGAAAACAGCCTAATATACATTACGTTGGGCCCCATTATTCGGCAGGGGAGGGTTTTAGGCTACTGCCGGAAAGCAGAAATCCATTTTTTCCCTTTAAACAAGTTTCCACTAACATAATTTTAAAATAACAATTTACACAACATAATTAAATTAGCAAAAGAATAGCTTTAAAAATAAAATATACACAGTACCTCATTTTACCTCAAAAAATTTTTGTCAATTAGGGGAAAAGGGGAGTAAAATTTATTCTAAGAAATCAGGGTGGTAGCCCTCCTGACCCCCTCACCCCCAATACTATACAACGATGCTTAAAGCTCCCCAGAGCGATAAAATCATATCAAAAAAGTATTTAAATGGACCCCCAACCCAAAGTGGCACGAAACGGGAAATTTGTCTAGTGGGATCTTTTCATAAAAAAAAGGCTCTACCAAAGGGGAAAAACCACAACGGGTTTTTCCCCAAAGTGTCCATGGGCCTAGCGGGGCCCGCCCCCAAAACTCATGTGCCCCTTTTTTACAAGGGTTGCGGTTGATTCCACTTTCCCGCGATAATTTTGTATTATTCAGTGTTTTTTGTGCTTGTAACTGCTAAAAAAGCCCCCAGGGGCCCCCAAAAAGCTTCTATGGCAAACCTGTTAAAAAGGGGGGAATTACTTTGGAAAAGAAAAAAATCATTGAAAAAAAAAAGGAAGTGGAGTGGTATGTCCATTGAAAGGTTACAACAAACCCCCTTTATTTATCACTACTACTTGGGGAAATGAAAGGTGATCAAGGAAGTTTGTTGCAAAAGGCCAAATGATTTCAAAACAGAGACGCAAATAATTAAAAGGGAGAGAGACTGTTGTTGGTGGGATAAAGAAAAAATTTCATTAGAGTAGTTTTCTCTTTGTCATAAATGAAAAGGGAAGCTTGCATGTGACTATTAAAAAAATGCCTCAAAAAAGTGATGAATTTATGAATTTAAGGGCCCCAAAGGGGGTTTGAGAGGGTTTAACCCTTTCAGGTCCAAGGCCCAAATTTTGGAGTCACGCACCAGTGTCCCAAAAATTTTCAAAAAAAAAAAAAATTTTTTATTTTTTCTTATAAATCGTAGAAAAATCTTTTTGTGAAGGTAAAAAAACAAAAAAATAAATTTTTGGGGGAAAATTGACAAATTATGCCCCCTCGCGAATTTTTATGTGACGCGACATTAGAATCGGGGATTTGCCGACTTTTACTCCATTTTAGGCCAAACATATTTCCAAACAACCAAATTCTTACTTTTCACTAGTATTTCTTTTATTCATGATTGGGCACAAGAAATGCCAAGCAACTGTTTCAACTACAAAATAAAGTGATCGGAAATTGTTTAATTTTGGCCCAAATTTTAAAACCCAAAATTCAAAATTTCCCCAAATTTCAAAAAAGGGGCCAGAAAAAAACAATGTAGGCACCTGGGACTAAAAAAACGTTTCCTTGTTCATTATATGTTTTTTAGGTTTACAAATAAATTCCCTTTTGATTTTTTTTCACAAATGAATTATTATTTACACCAAAAAATAGAAGATTTACTGTTTTGCAATACGAATAATTTTTATAAATTTAATCACCATTTGGAATGTAAAAAGACCCACCAGCTGATGTGTATTAGAGTGTAGGTCGTTTGTTTATCTTGAATACGGCAAAAATTAACATTTCCCGCTACTTTGAGCCAGTTTAAGCCATTTCCTGCTAAACCAATAAAAAACACTCTTTTTCGAAATATGTTTTCCCATTCTATCAAAAGACCAAGAAATCGAAATACAACTAAAAAAAACATACAAAAAACACTGAAAATTTTCTGTTTAATGAAAATCATATTAAGTTTTTTTCTCTCATTATCACGGGTGCTGCAACTTTTTTATGTGGTGCAAAAATACCACAAGAGGTATTTCTCCAAACAGGCCCAAATGTACCCTCACTTTTTCAAGTGAGCTGGCCAGGCGAGATCTAGGGTTTGGGACCCGAACTAAACCGTAGATCTACGGGGGACCCTGAAAGGGTTAAGAACGCCGTGGCATACCAGTGGGGTGAGGCTCCCATTTCAAAAAAAAAAGCGCTAAAAATATTTGCGGGTTTTTAAGGGTTACAAGACACTAAAACAAAAAACATAACAAGTGTTTAATTGTGACGAAACGGGCCGTTTTGGGGAAAAAAAATACCAAACAGGACCTCTTACCAGGAGGAAAAGGCACTTCCGGGGGAAAAAAAATAACCTATGAAAGACAGGGACTAAATGTTGTGTAGTAATGCTAAGGGGATTGAAAAGTGAACCCTTTATTGGTGTATCACTCTAAAACCCCCATGTGTTTCAAAAAAAAATATTTTGGGGAAATTTGTGATGCTGGGGAGACAAACATAAGGCAGGGGTCACTGGGGAACTTTTAGGGGACTGGGTTTATGGTGTTTGGCCCCACTGTAAAAAAATTACCCCCGGGAAAAGAAATTCACTAAAGTGCCTACGGGTGCTGAAAAGCCCTGTTCACCTCACGACTTGCAAGAACAAATTGCGGGGGGGTTTGGTTTCGCTAAAGTGAATTTTTTCCCCTAATACAACCCCTCTCCTCCACCCATGGACCAGCGGGTCATTCAAACTTCAAAAAACCTACAGAAATGCATTTTTTCAAATCTTTGAAGTGACTCAGCCCAACTGCCCTAAGAGATTTTTGGAAAATCACTTCAACATCCTCATTGCAAAAACCCTTATGGAAGGGTTTGGGGGGGGAGTGACTTGCAGGATTTTAACTCGCTTGGGGGGAAACTGTGGCCACGTGTGTAAAAGGAGGGATTTTGAAGGGTTTTGGGAAACCCCAGGAGCCTTGCCATTGGGGAAGCATTGTGTCATTGGGACCCCAGGGGGTTGGGGGTTTGTGGCGAGGATGTAGAAAATTTAGTAAAAAAAAGACGATGAAAAACTAACAGCGACCTGCAAGAGTTGAGGTAAAACAGAAACAATAAAGCTCAGGAATGCGTTTCACACAGGGGGAACAGAAGGGGAGGAAGGCCTTCATAAAGGTTAAGGAAATGTGCACATTGTTTACAAAGGGGCAAGCATTTAGGATAAATTTATCCTTCACAGCTGTTGAAAGCCATTTTGGGAAACATAACAATGACACTTTTTGTGTCCTTTTTTAGGGAAACCAAAGGGGCATGTGAAAAACCCAGAGCCTCTGGACAGATATTTTGTGCGACGGGGGCCCCGTGACTCAACGGTCCGGGTGGCATTAAAAAACCAAGAAGGGAGGTAACCCCCCCAAAGGGGACTTGTCCCCAAGTCTTTATGAAAGGGGGACCCCTTCCAAAAATAGAAAACCTAATTCCCCTGCTGCTGGCACATCACTCAACAACAACCCACAAAAAAGGTAATGGCTTTTAATTATTGTTTTTTTTGCATGTGCATTCGTTTCTGTGTGGGGAAATGTTTTATTTTGGAAAAAATTTTTTTTTTACCTTTGGGTCGTAGTGGATTAATTCTGTTTTCCCTTTTTTCTTTCGGGAAAATTAATTCGACTACCCGCTAAATTTGACTAAAGGCAACTCTTTGGAATGGATTTAAAAATTGGTCGAGGGTCCCCTTATTTTCCTTAAAATATTTATAGTCTAAAGCTGAAAAATACAGTGGGCCCCCCCTTACAAATTTTAAACCGTTTCCCGAGAGCTCATCGTAACCCAAAAATTTTCGTAAGGGAAATTATTTTCCCCATAAGAAATAATGAAAAACAAATTAATCCGTGCAAGACACCCCCAAAATATGAAAAAAAAAAAAAAATTTTACCACATGAAAATTTTAATTTTTAAAACCACAAACTGAAGAAGACATGCACAAACTACGCACTAAGAAAAAATACATAAAACTTCCTTTATTGAAAACTGGTGAGATTGAGGGGTGGAGGAGGGAGTGTGGGGAAGTTGTTATTGTTTAAAAGGGGGAAATCCCCTTCTTTAGGATTTGGGGTAGCACTCCTTTCCGGGGGGTACTTCCCCTTTTAATGCCACAAGGATCAGCTTGAGAGTCACGGGCCCTCTTCGCACAAAAATTTCCATAGTGCTCGGGATCCCCTTTCCCTTTTTAAGACTTTCCAAAAATGGGCCAAAAACATTGTCATTGTATGGTTGCCAACAGGCTTGCAGTAGCTGTGTCGGGGTGTTTTTTCATCCAAAAAGGTTTGCAGTTAAACCCCCTTTGCACCTTTCCTTAATCTCTTTTTAAATTTCCCATACAAATTTCTCACTTTTTTTACCACGGGGATGGAACTAGAAGCTTTCTTGGGGGTCCATGTGACTTTTTTTTGCATTACAACACTAAAAACACGGGGATAATGTGAAAAGTACTGAATGTAGCGTGATGCGCCCGCACTGGCGGGCTTTAAACACGGGTTTGCTGAGGCCCACGGGGGACAGTCCGGATAAATCACTAAGGCGGGGCAAAATTTTTGCTTTAAAAATTCTTCGTTGGGGATTTAACGAAATAAGAAATGCTTCGTAAGGGGGGGGTTCCTATTTTTTTTGTAGAATGCATTGGAGTATGACACCGCTGGCCCTTAACCGCCCATGCCATTAATTTTTCCCAAGCAATAAAAGCATGAAAAAACTCCGGAAAGTAATGACGCGATTGCAAACAAACCATACCCTGGGTGGGGTAAACCTCGGTAAGAGGCTCAAAACCCATCCTTGGGGTTCAAACCCCCCCCTGGGATGGGTTTTAAAGCATATAGAACTACGTACACAAATAACCCCACATAAAAGAGAAAGCTTACGACGCGTTTTGGGCCGATTGGGGCCCTTGACAAAATCGCACAAAATCAAGGGCCAAGTCGGGCCGAAACCTCGCGTAAGCTTCTCTCTTTTATGGCGGGTTATTTGTGTATCTTCCGTCACGGTATTTGCCTTTTTTTTATTTATTTTCAATACGATAATTAAAAAGGTTTTGTGGATGAGTTTGGGGGTGTGTGTAAAGGGGAAATTAAAGTGAAGATAGAAAAGAGTAAGACGATAAGGGAACAAAATTTAGATAAAGGAAAATTGGATATCAAATTGGGGAGGAGGAGTATGGAAAAATTGAATGTTTTCAAAAACTTGGGAGTTTATGTTCAGCAGATGGATTATGAAGGATGGGTTAATCTAAATTGAGGGGGGAAAAAAAAGATTGAGGGGTGGTTGAGGTATATGGGGAGAAAAAAAACTTCCCCAGGGAGGCAAAAAAGGGGAATGTATGAAAGTATAGATCCCAACACCTTAATGGGTTGAAGTTTGGGGTTGTGAATCGCACGGGGAGACATTTGGGATGTGTGGAGAGTCCTGTCCAAAGGGGCAATGTGTGGTTAAAATATTTGAAAAAATTTCGGTGGGGAAATTAGGAAAAGGGTGGAGTTGATAAAAGTACAGTGGCCCCGGTTTTACGATATTATTTCATTCCCGAATATGTTCAGGTGCCCTACTGACCAAATTTTTTCCCCTAAGAATATTTGAATTTGATTTGCCATTTTAACCCCCGAAAAATATACTACAAATGCACTTACATAAATACACTTTCTAATTGGGGCGCATTGGGGCTGATCGTAAACCGGGGGGCCACTGTATTAGTCGGGGGCTGAAAAGGGGGGGGTTTTAGGTGTTTTTGGGCATTTTGAAAGAAGGACAAAGTAAATACATGGAGAGCATATAAACGTAGGGGGAAGAAGGCGGGGGAGGGGTCTCCTTAAAAGGTTGGAAGGAAGGGGGAAGGGAGGGTTTGTGGGCGAGGGGGTTGGATGCCAACAACATGTGTGAGCGTGTTTTGAAGGAGTGAAAAGGAGACGAATGGATAGGGCCTACAATCTGTTGGGGTGTGAGCAGGGTAATATTTATGAAAGGGGGTTCAGGGAAACCGGTTATTTTAATAGTCGGAAATTGAGTCCTGGAAATGGGGTGTAAATGCCCGCACTGTAAAGGAGGGGTTCGGGATATTTTTGCACTTTGGAGGATTGTTGTAATTTTTACGTAATCTCTAAACTGTTGTATTCTGAGCACCTTTTTCAAAAAACAGTGATTAGGTGTAATGAGGTAAAAATGTGAATGATGATAAAAGTATTTTTTTTTTGGGGGATTTTTTTATTTTTTTTGGGTCACCCCCCTTTTGGGGAGACGGCCGACTTGTAAAAAACAAAAAATAGTACCTCATAAATTTTTTGTTTAACAATCGGTGTCTCCCACGAAGGCCCAGGTGACCCAAAAGAAGAAAACCCCCAAAAAAGAAAATCTTCCTCATCTTTAAACACTTTCACCCACTACCCCTAATCTCTGTTTTTGCAAAGGTGCTCAGAATATATCAGTTTAGAAGCAATACGTATAAAATAAAAACATTCCCCAAACCCCATTCCCAAATCCCTCATTAATTAATTTATTTAAAATATTGTAGTCTTAATGTAGGGTGAGAGGGATTTTATTTGTATAGAACGGGGGGGAAATATGGGTAACCAGGAAAGGGCAGCCCTCCCTACCCCATCCACCAAAAAATTAAACAAACAAGATGAACGGTTGGGTTTTTTTATCATTTACATGTGTACAGTCTCCAGTTACGTAGAATAAATAAAAGAAACACTCCCATCTCATGTAACACCTTTTTTTCAAAAAACACACCCTGAGTGAACAACGAAAGAATGATTTTCTAGTTACCTCCAGTAATATTATATGACCATTTTCTCTAATGTTGGACTCATTTGCCCGCACCACAAGCCCTAGAAGTTACGGGTTACCAAAATTTCCCTGCTACCAAAAAGTTGCCTGGCTCCCACAAGTCCTACAAGTTCCCTGACTACCACAAGCCCTACAATTTCCCGGCTACCACAAGCCCTACAAGTTGCCGGCTACCACAAGCCCTACAAGTCTTTTGGGTTTTCCCAAAGTCCTAAAAAGTCACAGGCTACCACTTTCCATCTTTTTTTAAATTATTCTGCTGGGGGGTATATTTAGATGGTTTTAAAGAAAAATGTCTTTTTTAAACATTTTATACGATTTTTAAAAAGCTTTTTTGGGATTTTTATTGTGTTATTATTATCTTTTTTAATAGGCGTCTTGAAGACTAATAAGCACCGTAGTGATTTTAATGTGTCCTGCATGCCAGCACATGTGTAAGTTTACTTAGGTACAGGTTGCTACGTTTTTTATCATTTAATGATAATGTAGGTATTATCCACCTGGGCTACAACCAAACCACCTACCTCAGGGCTACAATATTTAATGGGGCCCCCGGGAACTATTTTTCCCATCGCCATACATGTTCACTGATTTTTAATTTTCATCAACTCCCTTTTTAGATGCACAAAAAGAAATGGAGAAACAATGAATAATTCATGCCAAAATTTGTAAACAAAAGCTTTATTTTATGTATTAAGGGGAGTGTGTAATGTTTTCTCTTGCCCCTCCCCAAACCTTTAGTATAAAAAAAATGTTTATATGTTATGTAACATTTTTTCTTAATAATTTTAAAGAAAAAAAATAGGGATTAATGAAAATGCCTTATTAACGTAAAATAAAAATTTTAAATTCCCCAAGAGTGTTATTATTTTATTATATAATGTTTTCCCTCCCCCAGCAACCACACCTTCAACATATAAACAAATTTTGTGCTATGAAATGGTTTCTTATTAAATTTTAAAAAAATACATGGGGTTTTTAATGAAAATGTCTATAACCAATTACTTGTATCCCCAAATTTGCTTTATGATGAATATGGAGAATACATTTTTGCAAAATTACTGAAAAAAAACCTATAACAATCGGTGCCATTTCCCGGGATACCCCACACTAACACCCAAACTCAGTAAGAAATTAAAGGCACAAATAACAAACAGAGAAATGAATAAGCCCCCTTTCTCTTAGCTGGAGACTTAACATAAACCCTTGGCCTACTAATGATCACCCTTTAAAAACACACTTCTATCCAACAATAATAAACCAAAGACTAAACTGAAACAAGTGAAACCATAATAACCACATAGGCCCAATATATACCCCCCCTTAAATCAAGGGATAATCGCAGATAGCACTACGACCACACCCTACCTTCCTTTGACAAAATTAGTAAATACCACTGAATACAACAAAGCTCATTTAGCTCCATGTGAGGCCTCAATAAGGAATTACAGCGACCGGGAAATGTTTTACTGGCCTACAGAATTTCCCAAAGGCCAAGGATTGTGACTGGACAGACATTTTTCTTAACAAACTACTTAAATAACAACAAACATTGTCCCCATAAAAAAAATACAGATCACAAACAAAGGCTTGGTTTTCCCTGGGGTAACCCGCACCATTCTAAATCCATTTATAAGAAACACCAATAGAAAAGCAAAAAGACAGGCTTAATACAAAAAAATTCTTAAAAACTATTCCCCGTCCCCCTAAATAAAAAAGAAAGCCAAAAACTTACTACTCCCTAGATTCATGACACAAAGGGATATAAAAAAGACCTGGAAAAAAACTCTCTCAGATTTTAGGGGCCCACAAAATGAAAAAAAAAACAAGAAATTGTCCTAACTAAACCTAAGAAACACCCCTGAACCCCCCACAAGCAAAAAGTAAACGACTTTTTCTAAAACCCTAGGTTCTAATCCCGCCATAAAATCCCCGTACCCAAAGCCCCTGCCGGGGCTACCCAGATGGGAATTTCCAAAATTTTTATTTCCTCCAAATGAGCCCACGGAAGTCACCGAGATTATAAAATCACTTAAAAAAACTCAGGGGGTCTGTTCATGTCCACCAATTTTACAAGAGATGGCCCTGTCCCCCCTGCATACTATCTCATTGCTTTCAAAAAAGTCACTAAAGCTAGACCTTTCCCCAAAATACTCAAGCGGAAAGGGTTACACCAATACATAAAGGGGTGACCCCGCAAATTTTAAAAAACTTAAAACCCAAAAGAAACTTTTCCTTGCTATCCAAAATCTTTGAAAACCGGACAGGAGACTTATAATTTTTAAAGTCCAAAACAACTCAACCCCTGCCAATTTGGATTCAGGAAAAATAAAAGCACTAAGAGCATTATAAAAAGTAGATTGCTTTTACACACATTGGAAAAAAAGGAAATCCACTAGGAAAATTTTTATTGACCTAAGAAAAAACTTTTGACCAGTAGACCACGGCATCCCACTCCAAAACTTGACCTTATGGTATAAAAGGGGCCCTGCGCTTGCATATTTCAAAAACTTTCCCTTTCTAATAGGTATCAGTATATCACCTTTAAAAACACAGCTCAACAAAACAGCCCCTTGATACTGGAGTTCCCCCAGGAAGTTCCCCTTGGCCCCTGCTCTTCCTCATATACATCAAAGATCTTCCAAAATACTCGACACCTGAACCCCATTCTCTTTGCGACAAGACTTTTGTCATCTCCACCCCAATCTTCAACCCTCAACACCATTGTTAATGAGGAGCTGATCAAAAAAATAGACTTTGGGTGACAGAATAACTTTTCGTTTAAAGTTGAAAACCCATAATTATTTTGGTACAGAGCGGAGATGGAAATTAACATTAAATCGACAACACCTAATTTCCAGGCATAATGGGGGAAAATTTCCCTGGGCCTAACCTCCAACAACCTGAACTTCAGCACCCAACCCAAACAAAAACCAAAAAAGATCCAAAACGGTTGGGGATCCTCTCCAAGATACATACTAGTCCCGCAAACTCCCTTCTCACCCATACCATTCACTTATATATCCTACCTCCCCAGCTTCTGGCTTGGGTTAAAAGCAGCAACACACCAAAACCCAATAAAACCCAAAAAAAACCCCCAAAAAGAATAACACTAAATCCCATCCCGAAACACCCCCCCCCACTCTTCATAGATCAAAACTTACCCCCTTTTTCTACATCCACATTTTACCCTCTTGCAATCTTATCTACGGCCCTTTAAATCCAATTTAACCCTTGACAAAAACGTTTTCTTGATAGTTGTGACAGAACCCACGGGCCAACCCGACAAAAAACATCTCTATGACATTCCCCGGTCCACAAACCCTTTAAAAAAATTCAATGTTTCAAAGGCCCTAAATCTGGAACACCCTCCCCAAAAAATTTCCAAAACTGCAGACACATTCATCCCCTTCAAAATACCATTAAAAACATCTTATCTCCCTGATACACCTTGTCAACTAATATAAAAAACCCACCGGTGGTTCACACTTACCTCATCACCCATTTGACCATAAACAGAAATATCAATCAATCTCAAAAAAATAAATCTTAACTACCCAAAATTTGGGCCTTATAACCAATATGAAACTATGTATATGCCAAAACAAAAGCTTCACTTGCAAAAAACTCACAACTGTATTTAGTCCTTAGCCATAAACCCAAATTTCCCTCATAATTCTTAACATTTAAACCCTAAGATTTATAAAAGTCTGCCTGAAATCCCCTAGCCATGCTATCATCAGGTACACCTGAATTTTTTATTTTACTACATGAAACCAAAAAATAACCAAATTCGAAAAACCGCATTGTAATATTATAAGAATAAAGTTTAATTTGAATTTTGACGAATATTGACATTTAATGTCCCAAGAGTGTTTTATAGTTTTTACTTTGAGAGATGTGCTTAGGAGAATGTAAACAAACGGGTCGTCACCAAAATTTGAAAGACCACTTGCCCTATAGAAAGTTTTGGTCATAATTTGAGATCGCCCTATTGTGAAAACCTGAAAAGGGGGGGCCCCCTGTATTAGGTAGCATACTGGGAAGACCCCCATAATCCGAATCGCGGAAAAAAATAAGTGGTCCCCCCTTTTCGTATTCCGGAACATAAATTGGGAAAACTGGGAAAATTTTCGTAAAACCCAAAACTCGCTTTTTTATTTTTTTTCGCGATATAGTTTGTCCGGGCGCTCGCAGGGGTAAGCCGGGGGGGGCAGCCATCTGGGATTTTTTACCAGTGAGGAAGGTCCCTCAGGCTCCTATGAAATATTTCAGAATATTCCCTCATTTTTGCTTGCAAGTACTAAATAAGCTACCCTGGCTCCAAAAAAAAGCTCCTAGTGCCAAGCCTGTGGAAGAAGGGAAAATACGATTGAATTTTAAAAAAAAACATCATTGAACAAAGAAAGTGGCAGAAGTGCGGCCGAACTGGCCAGATGGTTTAAAAATCCCACCAACCATAAGTTCCATAGTGGCCCAAAAAAAAGGAAATCAAAGGGGCTTTGTTTAAAAGGGGGGAATATCGACAAAAAAAGGGTAGCAGTTGCACAATGATCTGGTAAAAGAAATTGCCTGAAAAAAGTGGGGATGTGAGTGAATTTTAAGGCCAGCAAGGGTTTGGTTTTGAGAGTTTAAAGGGAGTGCCCCCGGAAAAATTTCCCGCCCCGCGCTCCCCGAAATATGGGAAAAAAAAATGGATAGTGAGTTATATATACTGAAAAAGCTCAACTTTTTGGGGCAACACAAGGGTTTACCAGAATGAATGTTCTACGACTTTTTTTACAAGAAATTACATCTTTTATGAGGAAAAGGTGACGGTGAAAATTTGGGAAAGCAAATTGCCCCACAGCCCAAAATTTTTTGGGAAATTTTTCCTTGTTTTTTATCGCTTTTTTTGCATTATACTTTTTAATATAATAACGAGTATTTGGGGCATCATAAAACTGAAGGCGGGGGCTTACCCCCTAGATTGAGCAACAGTCTTTTAATAAATTCATAAGGGCGGGAAAGGGGTTTGCCGCCCCAGGAAAAAAATAAATTTCATTTTTAAGCTTTTACAGCTTATATATCAAATTTAAAAAAACAGCTTATTTATCTATCAAAAATTTTTCCTAAAGTTTAATAAAAAAATCTAATAACATAAAAACCCTTTATAACACTAGACTAAAAAAAATAGACCATAATATGGGGAAAAAATTTTTTCGGGGGAAAATTTTGATAAATATTGAGTTTTTCTGCTCTCCATTCGTCTCCGTGTCGTTTTCTTTGGGGCTCTGATAAGGGGGAAAAGGTGTTTTGAAAGGATAAAGCACCAGAACATCGTTTACTAAGAAATACCCCCCAAAACCCCAAAAGCGATTTTCGCGGAAAAAAAACTTTTTTTTTTTAGAAGGTTTGGGGGCCGGCGTTCCCAGGCCCATATTCGGAAGTAACTTATTCCCTACAGTTTCTATTTTTTGCTTTATTATTTAATTTAAATGGAATAATATTTTACAAAAAATTTTTAGAATAATTTGGGTTTTTTTTAAATTTTTTTAAAGGGAATTTTGGAAAAATTCAAAAACTTTTGGAGTTATGTGGGAAATAAAGGGCAGATTTTTTTCGTATTCCAGGGAATTTAAAAAAAAAATTTTTTTTTTTTTTAAAAAATACTTATTTTAAAAAGAAAAGGCGTTGCCCCAAAATTAGTTTAAGCATTTCTCCCTTTTCAAACCCAAGTGTCCAAAAAAACCTTTCGTTTTCCCATTTAGGAATGATTTTTTAGACAAGGAAAATTTTTTTAGAAAATCATCTTTTTTATCTTTTTTTCATTGTGTTTTTAGGGGGGATTTTTAAAATATTTTCAAGAATGATGAAAAAAACTTTGTTTGTGCCCCAAAACTGGAGGAAATCGGACGGGAAACAAAAAAACAAAATTTTTTTTTCCGGAGGGAACCTTTAAAAATTTCTGGCATACACGTGTGGTTTGACATGGTGAGGTGCCAGTTCGGAAACCCCAAAGGCGGTGAAAAAATATGGCATGAATTCAAGGAGTACTAAGGCTGAAAGGGAAATGAAAACCCGAAAAAGTGTTAATTTTGGGCAAAACAGGCCTCTTTTGGAAGAAAATACCAAAAGGAAAAATTTATTACACGGGGGGAAAAGGGGAACCAGGGCACAAGCCTATGGAAAAACAGGCTGAAAGCTCATGTTCTGTGCTAATGGGTAATGGGGGGTTTCAAAAATGAAGGCCTTACTATGGAAAAATTTTTGAAAAATCCCAAGTGGGTTTTGGAAAAAAAAAGTTATGAAGAGTAAATTTGTGTGTTTTGGAAATCTAATTTGTTTAAGGGATGGGGCACGAGGGGAAAATTTTTGTTGAGTGTTTAGTGGTGTTTGGCCCTATTGAAGAATTACCTCCGGGAAAAAAAATTGGAATCTCAAGTGCCGTAGTAATGGACAAGGGCCCGCTCATCCTCCAAATTTGGGTGACTTAATTTTTTGAGGGGTTTGATTTCCTATGTCTGTTTTTAAAATAAATTGTGGCAGGGGGGATTTTTCTGGGGTTGGAGTGGTTTGGGGGATGTGGAAAAATTTGGGGGAAAGACCACAACGAAGACTCCCCATGGGGGCTGCAAAGCTTCACAGGAAGAGAAAACCATCGCAGCTCAGAATCTTGCTGCAGAGGAGGAGGAAGAGAGATGGAAAAAGGTGCCTTCTTAGAAAATTAAAGAATTTTTGCATGTGGGGTAAGATGGAAAGCTTTAGGGAGAAAGTCACCCTGACAAGGTTTTGCAAGCCTTTGGCAAATGACGTGACAAAGCGGGGGCCATTTTGGGGAATGTTAAAGAACGCCAGAAACAGAGCTTCTCCACAGTTTTTTTTGCGGACAGGCCCAGTGACTCTCAAGGTGGTCCAGGGGCATTAGAAACAGAGAAGAGAAGAAAACCCCTAAAGCAAATGGTCCCTAGGTTTTGATGAAGGGGGTTTCCCCCTTTCAAACTTAAACAATCCATTTTCCTCCTCCTCCATCCCCAACACTAAAAGAATCTCCAACAAAGAAAAGGGTTATGCTGGTGGGAAAACAAAAGGTAACATTTAGCAACTTTTTTCCAAAAGTTTCGCCTCCCTGGGCTTCATCACAATACAGAAAGTGGCAGGAACAGTAGAGATGTAAAGACGACGAATCGTCCACCACCCTTGAAGTCGTAGTCTAAAATTTCTACTTTCGGAATAAAGTTGCCTAACTGTTCCTATCGTCTACCTACCAACCTGTGGGTATTTATACCTTTTTGAGTTCATAAAAAGTTTTTATCGTAATTTTTCATTCACATTCCCATTGTATTGTTTATGTATACATGTATATTTCTTAAAAAAATTTTTTTGTTTTAATACTTCTGGGTGTCAGGAACGGTTTAAATTTTAAATTTACATTATTTCTTATGGGGAAAATTGATTGCAAATTGTAGATTTCTTAATAGTAGCAACTCCAGAAAGGATTAACTACGAAAAACGGGGGACCCACTGTATGTTGCTTAGTGGAGAGCCTTGAAAAGGGACCTACCCTAAAGAGTTTAACCCTTAACCTTTTGAGCACCTCCCATAGTTTGGGTTTGAACCAGGGCCAACCCGTAGTACTACGTCAGGGCTCAGGTCCTCGGTAAGCTGTGAGCGTAAAAGGGGCCCTGGACAAGAGAATGCATCTAGTGGTAAGTTGCACCAATATAAAAAACCACAGCACCATGCATAGTGAAAAAAAACGCAATTTTTTTTGGATAAAACTGCAACTGCAGTGTTTTTTTGTGTGGTTTTTGTGTTGTTTTCACATTTTCTTGGTTTTTATTTGAAGAAAAGAAGATATTACAGAAATAAGATGATTTTGTTGGGTTTTTTAGTGTGTAAATATCTTGAAACTGGCTCAAATAGTTAAAATTTAAATTGTGATTTTCAAGAGTAAACAAATGACATCACGCACCCAATACACTTCAAATGGGGGGGAAAAATTACTTTCATGAATTGCTGATTTTTAATTTAACAATTTTTACAATATTGAATAACAGTAAATCTTTATTTTTTTGGTTGAATAAAAATTCAAAAGGAATTTCACTGTAAAGCCGGAAATGTAACTAATAAACGAGAAAATTTTATTTTAGTGCCGGAATCCCCACATTATTTTTCGGACCAATTTTGAAAAGGGAATTTTTTAAACTTTTGTGAAAGTTGGCCCAATACCAACTTTTTAAAAACTTTGGGAAAGTTGATTTTTTGATTGGATAGTTTCTTGGCCCCGCGATAAAAAAAAAGTGATTCTGCGAAGTATGTAGAAAAGAATTGTTTAAATTTTAATAATATAATTTGGGTTTAAAAAAGGAGGCCAAATGGCAAAATTGCAATGCGTAAATATCGCTTATGCATTAAAAAAATTTCGAGTGTAATTTCGTCATTTTCCATCAATTTAGTACTTTTTTTTTTTTTACCTTCAGAGAAAAATCTCTACCTTTTTTTAAAAAAAAAGCATTTTTTTTTTTTAATTCTTTGACCCTGGGACAAAGGGTTAGAAATATGGGATGAACCCTCAAAGGGATACCTGTATACCTGCAATACCGCAAATAAAAAACCCCGTATTGGAAAAAATTAAAAAAAAAAAAAAAAAAATTTTAGAATAAATAAGAAAGGAAAAAGTAATATGAGTGGAAATCTGATAAAAATTTTGCTTTTTTATGGCATGTATTAAGTTGGCAAAAAATGATCACTTGTCTAAAAGTGGGTAAAATTTCCAGTATATTTAATTTTTCAATTTTTTGATTCCAGAATTAATTTTTTTAATTGCTTTTAACTTTCGTGTCCCCAAACCCCCAAATTTTAATGCTCCCATGTCACCTTAACCCCCTTTAAAGGGCCGTCCCGTAAATTTTATTCTTTGAAGCCCAAGGCCAAGCCATATACTACTCTGAGCTCAGTCACTCAAAGACTGTGAGCAGTAAATTTTTGGGCCCAAATGAGAGAAAGCAAACTAGGTGGGAAGTGTTTCCATAAAAAACAAATCACCTACCCTCCGACTTTTCGACCACTCGACCCTTACAACCGTGTTTTTTTTGTAAATTTTGGGAAAAAACAATATTTGTGTTGTACACAGTGTTTTCCTAAACCCTTCAGTAAAAAACAGTACTAACAAAATAAAAAGAAAGTAAAACATGAAAAAACCAAAATAAAAAAAAATAAAGCATTACAGAAATGTTTTGTTGATATTCATAGTAAAAATTCGACTTACACCATTTTGACTTTTGACCGGTTTCTCGGAACCCAACTCGGTAACAATGGGAGGTTACTCAGCACTCAGTGCATAATTAAAAAATAAAGGGGGCCCATATTTTTGGTTAAAACAACAACTCGCGTGTGTTCTTTATGGTTTTTTTATGGGTTGTATTCAGGTTTTTTTGGGCTCGTTGATAAATGGGAAAAATATTACAGAAAGAGAGATGATTTTTTATTGGTTTTTGTATGAAAATATTAGCTTGAAATTGAGTCAAATACGGAAAAGTTCGATTTTTTTGATGTTCAAAAAACAAATCACACCATGTTCCAGTCAGTCAGTGGGGGGTCTAATATGCATTCATGAATGCCCCTGATGTTATTTTTACAATTATTACAATATTGCATAACAGAAATCTTCTAATTTTTTGAATGAAAAAAAAATTTTTGGAAAAGAAAATCAAAATGGGAATTTTTGCTTAAAACCTGGAAACGTAATAATAAAAAAGGGGGAAATGTTATTTTATGCCCGGAATGCCTGCATTGTTTTTCTGGACCCTATTTTTGAAATTGGAATTTTTTAAACTTTTAAATTGGCCAAATTACCAGTTTCCGATAACTTTTTTGGGGGTTTTAAATAGTTATTGGGCGATTTCTTTGCTCAGTAGATAAAATGGAGCACATACTGCAAAATTTGTAAGAATTTTGGGGACTGGAACAATTAATTGGGTGAAAATAGGACTCAAAGTGGGCAAAACGCCCGTGCGTAAATATCATACAGGGAAATTCGCAAGAGCGTAATTTCGCAATTTTTGATAAATTTTGTACTTTTTTTTTATTACTTAGAAAAAAG
>NW_026473958.1:0-10532 GCF_026875155.1 Cherax quadricarinatus
ACAACATTTTCTATGGAGACAGGGAGCTCCATGGGAAAAAAGTGAAAGTCCATTGGGGTATCTTTGGGAAACTACTAGGCTTTTGGGTTCTTTTACGCGGTACATTGTGCATCATGTCGGTGAAATTCAGGGGCAGGTTTTAACTCACGGGTTGGGTTTTTAAATTTGGGTTTCCATTAGGGCTGTACCTTGATTGTATGATAGTTTGATTAGTGTGGTTAAGGAGGAGGGCACATATTTCCTGTCTTGAGGGATTGCTTCTTTATGGATTTCACATTTTGGCACTCGTTTAAAAACTCCCCAAACATCTCTCTAGAGCCCTTACTTTCCCTCTCTTCTCCAGAGCATACACATTTATTATCTCCCCCTTTTCGCATCCAACCCTTTTTTTAATCCACATAATCCTTGATTTTAAATTTATATTTCTTTTTCTCCTTCATAACTAACCTTAAACAATATTACCCCTTCCTTTAGCTCTGTCTCAGATACTCATGACTTAATCCATTTTTTTTTCCCCACTACAACTCACCCCCCCCCCTTCAATTTTGTAGTTTATATATATATATATATAATTTTAATATATAATATATATATATATATATAAAATATATATATTTTGCAATAAATCACATAAACAGGTGTTTCAAAATCAAAACAACCACTGTGAAAGAATAGAGAAATTCCAAGCGCTTTCGTACTATTCACTTAAAAGGAAAAAGAAAGTATATAAAAGGGAAGGCCTAAAAAGGTCAGCCCACACCTAATATACAAATAGGCCCCTCTCTCTTCACTGATTGTGTCCGTCTACATTTTTACCTTTTTAGGTAGTGATCCACCCACATTTCTGTTTCGCTTACATTATTTTCTCAGTAAATAGCGGGGGAGCTATTTTTAAAGGTAGGTACTATTTAAATTGTTATTTTACTATTTCAACAGGTAGAAATCCTTAAACTCTTTTCCCAAGGTGAAGATTTTTACATTTTTTACAGACATTCGCATTCATCTTTGTCAGGGGAAAGTGAGAAATTGAAAAATGTTTCATTTTTTTAGGAAAAAGGCGTGGTATCGTGGTAGTGCTCCTCTCTCTGTAGTCTTGTATGAAAGTTTTAACGAAAGATTTCGTTGAAAAAAATAGACGCTTGGGGGGTAATGCAGAACTAGACTTTCCTCACTGGTTGCTAGTTGTTGTATGTGTTCTATTTTTGTAGCCATATTGTCTGATACAAAAGAATCTTTTTAAATCTACTTGCTACCCCCACGGTACGTCCCACCCGCTATTTTGCGTCAATGCTGTACCTCATCTGAGCTTGAGCCAGGCAGTTGTGGCAGTTTCTGTTGCCACATAAACAAACAAAATTTATTTCTTTGCAAGATTACATTAAATTTATGAAATTAAAATAAAAGTTGCAGTAAAAAGACCCCTGTCATGCCTGGGCATTATGGACAGACTTAAATTTAATGGATTACACACTAAAAATACTAAAAAATTGTATAGTTTGTTTAAGTTGTACATCTTTTTTTTTTTATAGTAGACAATAATTTTACTCTAATTAAATTTTTCAATAATAAATATTGAAATATTTTTGGGGAACTAACATTGTGATTTTTTAAAAGAATTTTACAGTATGGAATTTCAACGGGGTGTAAGGCAGTATTTTTTTTGGGTGGGTTTTATACTACAATTAGTATTAATAATGTAAAAAACTTAGGGGTCTAGATTTGAAGTTAAAAGATTTAGGAAATTTGGAAAATTTTTGGGAAAGTTAAATTTTGAGTATTTAGTTTAAGGTGAGTAGGGGGCTTTGAGAAGAGCCAAATTGATTTTAACCTGGTTTTAACTTTTTGGTAAAAAATTTTTCCAAAATTTTTGGGCCCCCTTTATGTGCATGAGCTTTTACAAAAGTGAATATGGACACTGGTACATCAAAAAGAGATCTTTGTTTGTGTTGTGGTCGTGTGCCCTTTTAAGGGTTTGTGAAAAGTTTGAGAGGAGGGTTTGAGTGTAGTGTTCTATGTTGTAGTGGGCACTAAATAAGTATGGATGTTCTTAAGGGTGGCAGTTTTAACTTTGAATTTTGGGTGGAGTATGCTGTGGGGGAGTGGGAATTTGTTACATTCGACTTTACCTTTTTTGCGGGGGTTTTTATGGTCTTGGGTGATTTAATATTTTTGATCCCCACGCACAAATTCATAGTGAGTGGGGGTAGATGATGAAGATACATGCAAGGAGAGCTATTGTGAAACATGTACCGTTCTTTGATAGTATCCTATGTCTTAGAGATTTTTCTTAGAAAGTTTTTGTGTGTGTGAGGCTACTGAAAAGGTTTTTCCCAAAAAATTTTCCCTCTGTGAGTCTTGTGATGGTGATCCGTTTGCTTATTTTAAGGGGAACATTTGCAGCTCTTTTTCCAAAAATAAAATGGGTTTTGTCATATTTAGGGTCAGCTTTTCGTCACATCCGGGTAGTTTTTTCGCGTTCGGCTTTAACATGTTGCCAAAAGACGGGGGTTTTGGGCGAGGGGGGAAGACATATGTTTTGTATCTGCAAATAACAGGGGTTTGGTACTTTGTGCATTTGGTAGGTCATGATGTAAAGGGAAAGGGGAGTGAGCCAAGGACACTTCCTTGTGGGACCCCGAGTGGTTGTGTGGAAGATTTTGCTCTATTTGTGTACACATATTGCTTCTGTTACTAAGGTATGACCTTAGGTATTGGGGAGTGCCCTCTTATACCTATGTGTTAATTAATTTAAAGCAAACTGGTCAACTGAATCAAAATCTTGACGTAAATCAGGGAAAGTTTCCCCAGCGGGACTTCTTTCTCGTGAGCGGTTAAAATATTTTTGCATTGCATAATAGCATCATTTGTTTTTTTTTAGCCCTGAACCCAAAAAGACGGGGTTTAATAATTTGTGTGAGACGGGTAGGAAAGATCATGAAAATTTTTTTTTAAAGATTTTAGAACAGAGGGGTTAGTATTTTCTATAGTTATTCAAGGGCGGGTTCATACTTCCCTTTTTGGACGGGTACCCCCATTATTTTGAGAATTGCTGGGGAAGGTGGGGATTCGAGGATTTGTTGTGTTGAATAATTGGGGGACAGTCTTGTATTTTTTTGTACAAAAATTTTAAAACAAAAAGAAGCGCAAAACCACAAGGTTTTTTGTACATAAAAAGGGGTAAGTTAATGTCCCCCCGCCTTTTTTTTGTTCCCCCGCCTTGTTTTTGTTCCCCCCCTTGTTTTTTAAAAAGGGTATGATAAACGGACTTCTGTTGGGTTGGTTGGGGCTAGGAATAATGTATTTAGTAGGGCAGGGGGGTAGCTGATGGGCGGGTGTTTTGAGCTTGGGATTTTTGTCACTAGATTTTTTACTTTTAGTGAGAAGAAAACATTTAGTCTGTTTGCGTTTCGTGGGGGGAGTAGGGGGTTTTCCTGATTTTTTTAATTTGATTGCTTTTTTGGGTATCAATTTTTTTGTTCCTAAAATTTTGGAAGGGTTTTTTTAGGTGTTTTCCATATCACCTTTTTTTTATGCAACTGCTTTCATAATACATTTATTTACTTTTTATGGGGTGGCAAGGATTGATGAGTAAAGTTTTAAAAAGGTTTTAGTTATTCGCCCATTCTTCTGTTTTTTAATAGGTGCTTTTGTTAATGGATTTAAGGATGCTGGGGGTTTGCTAGGGGCTGATCATCTCTTTGCTGTGATCTGTTTTGTTTTTTTTTGGCAATGCTTGTTTTCAGAGGTGTTTTTTTTTTTTTTTTTAAATTTTTAATACATTCATTTTTTTCTGTTATGTTTTTAACTTTATCCATCGACATTATTAATAGCTGTTATAAAGTTTTTTAACAGCCCGTCCGTTATGTATCTGAAAGGACTTTAGTAGTGTCTTGGGGGGAATTTACCTAGGTTGGGTTTTGGAAAGGTGGGTATGGTCTGTGGTGTTGCTGTGATTATCAGATTTTTAAAAGGGAATAAGTTGTCCAATGTGTCTAATAAGGTGATACTGTCTCGGAGATTCTTGTAGGTTTTTTTCTGGGGTAGCAACAAGCGTTGCTCAAGTGTTGTGAATTCGGTTACTTGTGGGGCCTGGGCATGTATAGATTTATATTTAAAACTCCCGAGAGCAGAAAGGGGCTTTGTTTTATATGTGCATCAGTTACTTGTTAATTAACTTTTTTACTAAAAAGGTAAACGTTTGACTGTGTACTCTTTTAAATGTTTTTTCTTGTGAGGGGTTTTTTTCAGATCTTTTGATTTAAAATTTTGCATAATGTATTTTCCAGTTCATTCCTTGTCAAAGAATTTTTGATCATTCAAATGATTGAGAGTAAATAGGTGTTCCACCCCCTTTTTTTTCTGTCCTACAGTTGTGTATGGGTGTTAACCCGGGAATGACATAGACTCTTTTACCAGGCTTTAGCCAGGGACCCTTCTTAATACTATAGAAGGGAACTGGTAATGTTTGAGGTCATCGTAATGTTTCCAAAGATCTACATTGTAATTTAAAATAGTTATGTTATTGTTGGGTTTGATAATTCTTTGCTTGGTTTGCTTAAAATAATTACATTGCTGTTCGATTGGTAAGTCTTTAAAAAAAAGGTTTATGTCAGATCAATGTTTTTAATCATAAGAAGAGAGTGCTCTACAAAATAGACTTTTTAATAAAGTGTTTTGTAAACTTAATAAAATTTATACTAAACTAATTTTTATCTTTCTAGCTAATGGATTGTTACAAGTAGTTCTAAATAAATCGGAGATCAGTTTTCTCTTTAAAATGGTACAATTTTATGATTTTAAAATTGAACGGTTATAGTTTTAGAGTTTAAAACAGTTGTAATTTTGTATAGAAGTTTACTGAACGCAAAAAAATTCTTTAAAACGTAAGTAATAATTAAATTAAATCTGCAGGTAATGCTAGTTATAAAGAAAAAAAGGAAAAAAAATAATAGTTTTTAATAAAAAATTAAAATAAATAAATACGGGACTATTAACGTTTTTAGGCACAAGATTAACAATATAATATTACTTTATCAGGGCTATAATAATAGTTTATAAAGTAAGCAATAAAGGAAATTTAAAAATTTTACTAATAAAATTTTACTGATAGTAAATATAGTGCTTAACAAAATTTAAAAAATATTTAAATTAAAAAAAATAAAAAAAAAAATAATTTTTGTTGCAAATATTTATTTTTTTTAACTATTATGATTCAAATTGAACGGGTAGTAATATTAGAATTTTAAAAAGGAATATTAAACGGTAGAAATTTTAAACTTAAAAGGAATATTGAACGGTAGAAATTTTAAAACTTATAAAGTAATAAAAACTGGAGTAATATTAAATTTTATAAAGGAAATATGAACTGGTAAATATTAAACTTTAAAGAAAATTGAACTGGTAGTAATATTAAACTTAAAAAGGTAATATTGAACGTAGTAAATTAGAATTTAAAAGGTAAATTAACTGGTAGTAAATTAAATTTTTAAAAGGGCAATAAAAAAGTTTATTTAAAAGTAAGAGAAAAAAAGTTAATTGAAAAATACACAAATAACCCCACATAAAAGAAGAAGCTCGACCGTTTCGGTCCGACTTGGGCCCTTTTTACAAAGCCCAAACAAACCGAAGTGGAGCAGGGGGGCATATATACGGAAGAGGAGTATAGAGTAGTAGTAGTATATAGTAGTAGTATAGTAGTAGTATACAAGAAGGGGTATATAATACCGACAAGATGAAATTAAACACATGCGCAACACCAGCCAGCCACGGGATGGCGAACGCCACAACAAAGACAACCAAAACCCCGCACATTGTCAAAATTTCATAGTAGTTGTAGTGGTAGTATAGTAGAAGGGGTAGTGTAGGGGTATGGTAGAAGGGGGAAAAAGGCCGAGGGCCCGTCAAATAAAAAGGGAAAGGAACACTGCAAAGGCTGGGTGCCCAAGGGGAGAGCAAGCCCCAAAAGGGGCGTAAAAGGGGAAGTGGGAAAAAAATGAAGAAGGAACAAAACACTAACGAAGAGAGAAAGACAACCCAGGGGAGAAAAGGAAAGAGGAAAAAGAGGAAAAAGGGAGAAGAAAAAAAGAAGAAGAAAAATAGGATCTTTTAGGCAGGGTTTTTCTAAAGTTTGGAGCTTTTTACAATGTAGGGGGAAAGGGAAGGCATCTACAGAACGAAGCCAGGATAAGGTTCATACAACAAAGATGTGATTAGGGGGATTCAACTAGAATGCGACTTTTTTCGATTTGGGAAGTGGGGAAGACAGTTTTAGCAAAGACCATCAATAGGAGGCTATGATCTCTGACTGAAGAAAAGAGCATTTTTAAATTTTGGGGCAAGCCTAGCACATTTTTGTGCCCCTAATCGCAAAAGAGAAAAACCCCTTTTCCCGAATTTTTTTAAAAGGGACGGGAGGAAAAAAATAGGTAACACCAGGAACTTGTAGAGGGAGGAGAGGTATGACGAGATTATCAAGAGTGTTGTCTGGCGAAGGTAACTTGTGCAAAGGGGACGGAGAGAATGTTGAATTAGAAAGCCCAAATGTGGGGAAGGGCAGAGGATAGAAGATTCCCAGGAAAAGATTTTTGGAGAGAAAAAATTGCTTTAGACTGGAGGGCAGAGTCTATGAAAGGGGAAGGGTACCAAGACGGAAAACAAATTTATGAAAAGTGGAAATTTCTGCTGAAGGAACTGAGGATCAAGATGGGGAGGGAGGAGAAAGAGGAATAAGACACTTTTTTGACGGGGAAAAGCATGATAGGAAAAGTGGGAATGTACCCCACTGCGCAAAGGTTTTCGGTAAACGGAAAAGGAAAAACCTGTACGGAGTGGTGGAAATGGACATCAAGGAAAGGAAGTAAGGAATTAGATTCCCATTCAGTTTTTAAATTTAAGGGAAGGGGGCAAGATTATTAAGAGCTTCAAAAAAAGGAGAAGAGCGGGCGTCATGACCACAAAAAAAGATTTCATCCACATAGCGGAGCCAGAGTAAAGGGTTTTCACTCGGGGGGTAAAGAAGAAAAGTCTCGAAGTATTCCATTAAAGATTAGCAAGGACAGGAAGAAGGAAGCCCAAAGCGACCAGAGGGTTTAGAACAATATTTCCCTTGGAAGGAAAAGATTAAGTCCCACGAGGCGGATAAATCAAGAAAGACATCAGTAGGATGGGGAGAGAAAAACCCTTCAGGGGCCTTCTCTCTAAGGAAATAAAGGACATCATCAAGGGGGACTTTGTGAAGAGGACCAAACCAAACTAACATCTTTTACGGGTTGGGGAGGAGCGAACCCGTTCAATGAAGTCTTGAAGTAGGGTGGGGCAGGAAAAAAAGTACCAAAGAAAGGGAGTGGGGGTTTTGGCCAGCCAAAAGCAAGAGAATAAGAAAAAAAACCTCTAGAGGATATATGGGACGAAGAGGAAATCATTAGATTTCGGGAAGGCCATAAAATAGGGAAGAGAGGACAGATGACACAAACCTTTGAACTAAACACTTCCCTATACTACATACATTGTCTTGGTCTTATGAAAACACGTTCACTATACTACGGGGAATTTTTTTTGGTCTTATGATAAACACGTTCACAATACTACAGTGCACTGTTTTGGTCTTATGATCAACGGGTTCACTATACTACATGACTGTCTTGTCTTATGATAGAACATTCACTTACAAACAGTGACGTCCTTGGCTTTTAAACACGTTCACTATACAACGTGACATTTCTTGGTTTTATGATAGAAAGGTGCAACTGGGTTGCTGATAGGTTTACACAAGCATCTTTTTATTGATCACAAGAGACCTTCTAACCAGTTTCACGGACCCTCCCCCATTATCTTTGACAGATTATTATAACTATCTGCTACGCCATGTTATAAATAGAAAAGGCTCAGATCTCAAAACTAAGAACACGGGTATTAAACATTGTTACCGGGCTAGTCAACAACTTTGTGTAGGGTCAACTAAAACATTGGTGTGTAAAAAAGGTAACAATACCGACAAGATGAAATTAAGACACATGTGCAACATCGGGGTATTTTTTATTGTGACGTTTCGCCACCAGGGGCTTTATAAAAACAAACTAGGACCTAACTAAAGACAGTAGAACTATGTACAAAGATGGGGAAATCAGTCCCCAACCTAGGAGGGTGCGAAAGGGGACCAAGTCGTGGGGATTCTGAAAACAGAAAAAGGAACCTGGCGCTTTTACATAACGCAGGTGTAGCAGACGAGGCATAGTCACTGGTAGGCGGGATTCCCCCCGTGGGAAATAGGGCCTTCCCAAATTCCATGCAACATCAGGAATATTAATTCTGAGGCATGTACATAACCTCCACGACTACGACAATGCTACACAACTAACCCTCCTTTGGAAGGACCTACTTTCCCCTGGGGGAAACCCGCCTACCATGACTATGCCCTCGTCCTACACCTGACGTACTAAATAACGCCAGGTTCCTTTTTCTGCTTCAGAACTCCACACTAGGTGCTATTCGCACCTACTCCAAAGTTGAGGGGCTGATTACCTCACTTCTGTACATATTCTACTTCTTCAAGTTATGTCCCAGAATTTGTATTGTAAAACCACTGGATGGCGAAACGTCTACAATAAAGATACCCAGATGTTGCACATGTGTCTTAATTCATCATAAAACATTGTATGCAAGATGGTAAAAACTCGGCTGTGATATCATGGTCGGGCGAACAATGTTGTTTTTACTTTTAAAACCCTTTCCCAAAACCCGTTGTTCTGTTGTATGTTTTTTATTTTTATTTATTTTTCTTGGTTTTTTCACAGTTCATGTGTTACAACGGGTTTTTGTGTTTCTGACTGTTCTTCGTGTTCGTATGGGCTTTTTGTTACTGTATGGTCTTTTGTGTTCTGCTGTTCTTCTGTGTTACTGTACTGTTCTTTTTGTGTTACTGTACCGGTCCCCTGTTTACTGACTGTTCTTTTGTTTACGTACTGGTCTTTTGTTTACGTACTGTTCTTCTTGTTACTGTACCGGGCTTCTGTTTTACGTACTGTTCTTCTGTTTACTGACTGTTCTTCCGTGTTACGACATTTTTTCTGTGTTATTACTGTTTTTCTGTGTTACTGTACGTTCTTTTGTTTACATACTGGTGTTTTTGTGTACGGGCTGGTCTTGTGGTTTCGTACGTTCTTCTGTGTTTCTGTACATTCTTTTTGTTACTGTACTGTTCTTCTGGTTACTGTACAAGTATTATGTGTTACCCGCACTGTTCTTCTTGTTACGTACTCCTGTGTTACGTACTCCTCGCGTGTTTCGTACTCCTGTGTTACTGTACTCCCCGTCGGTTACGGTACTCTTCTTTGGGGTTTCTGTCTCCTCTTTTGGGTTACTTTTACTTCTCTTCTTTTTTCTGTTCTGTTATTTCCGTTTACTTTACTGGGACTGTGTTACTTTCTGTTTTCCGTGTTACTAAGTGTTTTTTTTTGTTCCTACGTTTTGTCTGTGTTACTGTCTATTCAACTTTTACTGTACTCCTCGCGTGTTATTTTACTCCTCGTCGTGTTACTGTACTGGATTCTGTTTACTGTAAAAGGTTCGTGTTACGCTGTTATTCCGGTTACTGTACGGGTATCTGTGTTACTGTACTGGTTTTTTGTATTACTGTATGGGTTTTTTTACGTCTGGGGTTTTGTGTTACTTACTGGGGTTCGTGTTACTGTACTGGGGTTCTGTGGTTACGTACTGGTGTTTCTGTGTTACTGTACTGGTGTTCGTTTCTGTACTGGTTTCTTTTACAAATGGTTTCTTTTTTTTACGTACTGGTTTCTTTTTACGTACTGGTGCTCTGTGTTTTGTACTGGTATTCTTGTTCTGTACTGGTATTCGTTTTCTGTACTGGTATTCTTTGTTACTGTACTAACTCTGTGTTACGAAATGGTGTTCTGTGTTACTATACTGGGGTTCTGTGTTACTTTCTGGGGTTCTGTGTTACTGAATGTGTTCGTGTTACGTACGGGGTTCTGTGTTACTGTACTGGTGTTTTTGTATTACTGTACAGGTTTCTGTATTACTGTACAGGGTTCTGTGTTACTGTCTGGTATTCTGTATTTCTGTACTGGGGCTCGTGTTTACGTACTGGGATTCCGTGTTTTCTGTCTGGGATTCGTATTTCTGTACTGGTATTTTGTTTACTGTCGAACCTGTGTTACTTTTTACTGGTGTTCTGTGTTACATACTGGGGTTCGTGTTACTGACTGGTATTCTGTGTACGTACTGGGTTCTGTGTTACTCTCTGTATTCTGTGTTACGACTGGTATTCTAGTTACTGTACTTTGTTTGTGTTACTGTACTTGGGGTTTTGTGTTACGTACTGGGGGTTCTGTGTTTCGTCTGGTGTTCTTTTACGTACTGGGTTTTTGTTTACGTACTGGTGTTCTGTGTTACTGTACGGAAAAATTTCCCGTGTTAGTACTGGGATTTTAAGTTACGTACTGGTTTCTGTGTTACTGACTGGGCTTCTGTGTTTTCGTACTGGCCTTTTTGTTACTGTACAGTCTTCTGTG
>NW_026473959.1:0-10652 GCF_026875155.1 Cherax quadricarinatus
CTAAAATATTTTGTGTTTTTTAGCAATGTGAATGCTTTTGTTTTGGCAAGGACATATTTTCAGTATTGGAGTATCACAGGATTCTTATTTTTAAGACTGAATAATATTTTGTTTTGGAAAATGGTGGTGAGTTTTAAAAGTGTGAACCCCCATGGTTTTTTCGTGAGTTAGTTGACGGGGTTACGGGGAGAAAAGATGTTTTTAATGGTATTTTGAAGGTATGAATGTGTCCAGTTCTAGATTTCTCAGGTAGGGTATTCCAATTTTAGGGGCTTTGCATACATTGAATTTTTGAAAAAGGGTTTTAGCGGACAGGGGGAATGTCGAGAGATTTTGTTTCTGGGTTATGCCTGTGGGTTCTGTACAACTATCAAGAAAGTGTTTTGGGGGAAGGGTTTGATATTGGATTTTAAAGGGTCCTGAATGTAGATTGCACAGTAGAAATGGGAGTAGAACGGGGAGCAAAATAGACTATGAAGAGTGGGGGGGTTTTGCCGGGGAGGGTTTTTTGTGTTAAATTTAATGCGCTTTTTGTTGGGTTATTTTTGGCTTTAGGGTGGGGGGTAGTTGTCCCCAAGCCCCAATAGAAGGTGAGGTATGGAAAAATAAGTGGTGGTAAGGGAGAAGGGCATTTTGGGGCACGTAGATCGTATCTTGGAGGACCCCAAACCGTTTTGGATCTTTTTTGGCTATAGCGGGAATGGGTGCAAAATTCGGGGTTGTTGCAAGGAAACGGGGGAGGGGAACAGTTTGTTATGGATTAAATGGCCAACCTTTGATTTTGGGTTTGGAAAGGTTTTGGGGAAAATTTTTTAAATTTTCCCCGAAACATAGCGCTAATAGGTGTTTTATGTGCCGATAGATCAAAATTATTTGAAAATGGGGAAAAACCCAAAGATTCCCCTTTGGCGAGCGCGGATGTGCGGGGGGGGCAGAGCGCGTATTGTTTGAATGGGGGGTGGGAACTGGAAAAACAGGGCCCCACGAAATTGCTTTCCGGGGCCTAAGGTTTAAATATGGGCCTCATTTCAAAAAAAGAAGGTCTAATTTTTCCGGGTGGAGGTGAGGGAAAGGGGATTAGGGGCCCAGTAATAAAAGGGTAAAAGTGGATAAGAGAAGGCCCGGGGTGACTGACGGTCACAATGACTGGTCCGGGGAAAAAATTTCCCCTTGGTTTAAATCTACATCTCTCAGATCAAATGGGGTGACCTCTATTTTTGTATAATATTATAACTTTAAACGTTTTGTAAATTGAAATGTTTTAATGTTTAAAACGCAAGTTAAGCGAAAATTGAAGTGAAATAAGTGTTTGCTCCGAGTGAACCGCAGCCTCGTTTTTAACGAGACGGGGAAAAGGGGAAAACTCCTTGAGTCACATGTCTAAAGCAAAAAAACCCCAGCGGTCCCTCGCCTGCGGGAATGAATCGTGTCGGTGTAGCGGGACTCAAAATGAGAGGTAATAAAGAAAAGGAAAAAAACACCCACAGTTAAGAACCCCTTCTAGTTTAGCAACCTTAGACTGGCCGTAGGGGTATTTTATGATTAGATGGGTTACGAGTGATCCAGCTAATCAATGACCACCAAGAACATCGGGTAAGTTTTGGGTTTTGTACAAATTTTTTCCTTGACGGATTATCCATGGTGTTCCCCCCCCCCCCCCTTTTCATTCGAAAAACTAATATAACTATACTCCACAATTTTTTTGTAGCCCCGTATTTGGGGGTGCAACCCAAATCCATAGGGTTTTGGATAGATAGGAAAAAGATTGTGAGCCGAAGGAATCACTTGCCGCGCCCAGGGGTGTTTAAAGTTTTCTCACATGTCTACCCGGGGACTAGGGAAAACCCTACAGTTAAGACCCTAAAAAATTTTCCCACACTGCCCGCGGTCCTTCGGAACCGGATGCAATCATAAAAAAATTTAATTGTTTAAATTATTTAAAAATTTAAAGTGCTGATTAAAGGGAGGTGGGTTAGGGTACACAAGTTTAAATCGACGGGGGGGGTGATTTTACCCCAATAAATTGCTACACATGGGTGGCTGGGTTTATACAAGAGTAAATGCAAAAAATTCCCCTTTAAAGGCGTCCTTAAGTAGTTAAGGGGTTTTTTAAAATTTCCCCCAAACCATGGCTGGTCGAGGAATTTATGCGACTGGCAAGTCCATGATCCCAAAGCAAAGAAAGCGCCTAAAAGTGGGGAAGGGGTCTTTACTAAACATACAAGAAGTGTATGGAGTTAATGAAAAAAAAGGGAAAAAACCCTGATAAAATTAAAGCTGCACCTAGATGCCTAGGAAATAGAAAAATGAGTCATATGATTGGGTTTAAAGACATAAAAAGGACTGTAGAAACTGTGCGTTTGACGAAAGGGAGGACTGCTAGATAAACTTTAGAAGTGGAGGAAAACTTTGTGTCCTGAAAAAACTAAGGCGTTGGAAAAGGGAAAAGGTGAAAACAATGTTTTGGTCAACCTAGAAAGAAAGTCAGAGGGCACTACCAAAACTCCCAGAATTATGTTCCTGTTTTAACCCGGGGAAAACACTGGGGGGATTTTTGGTCATCTTAAAAGGCCCGTACAATAGAGTGATCTTGAAATTTTTACCAAATTATGCATTTAAGGGACAGGTAAGGGGAAAGCCATGTTCTCATCAACATCCCAAAAATACTCCTTTTGGGAGGCATTGATTTTTTGGGGTCACTTAGGTAATTTGGGAGAAAAGTAGGGGCCCTGTACAAATTTTGGCTAATTTGAGACCCCAAATACAATGCACCATTTTACAGCAATTTAGGATAAAACTAAAAAAGCACTCTTAAGACCTTGAGTAATAAATAATTGGAGGGGCAAGTGGTTGTTGGGTGCCTTGATTCAGAATAAATTGAACCACAAGACCATAGGGGGTTTATCAAACAGATATCACAAGGGTTACTTCGGTGGAAAAAATAAGAGTGGGACTAAAAGAGCTAATTGTCCAAAAGAAACCCAGCCAACCATTACCTCGGGAATACCAGTCACAGCCCAGTGCTCCTCCCCAATTTCCCAAAGGGAAACCTTATCCTAATATCAATAATCCTGCCACCACTAAGGGGGTTTACGTAGGCAGTATAAAGTGACGGTGCCAGTTATAGGGGTTCCCACCTCCGGGCAAGAGGGGGAAATTACCACAATAAGGTACCAGTTGATAAGGGTCGGGAAGGAAAGGGAGAGATTGTATCTTCTGCAACGGGCTCATTTCTCTAAAAAACTGTAATCTTTAAAATTCATGGGATGTTAAAAATTTGAAAGTTTGGAAACTTGCTAGATGCATCAGGTGTCTGGGAAAGTCATAATGAAAGGGATTGCCGTGCAACTTGCACTATTGTTTCAGTGAAAAGGGGGAAAGACACCAAAGCATGTGTAAGGGCGATCAATCGTAATGATGGTAACAATTTACTTATGTAAAATAACCCAGACACAACAGTAGCCCACAAAAGATTGCGTAACGTCGGTAATGGGGGCCGCGAGGGCTTTCCCCTGTTTGGATGTGGTGATTAATGAAAAACGCGTAAATCCAAAACTGAACAGCTTTACGGGATCGGGTCACAACGTACCTTCATAAAACGTAACTGCCTTAAGGGGTGAAGGAAAAAGGGGAGATCCGATACTCAAGCATCTGGCTTTCTCTCGAATAAAAAGGCCCATATAAAAACCTGTTTATGTAAGTCCGGCGGGGCAATGAGAGAAAACGTATTAATCCCTAATTGGGATAACCCCCAGAAAAAAATTTTACAATGGGGTTTTGGTAACCTCTGAAAGGTTTTCGGAAGGTATTTTTGGCCCCTTTCCGTATAAATAAGATTGGTGGGGCCAAAAGTATTTGATAGGTATGACCTTATGCCACCTTTGTAAAGGGTAACAAAAAATGCGGATCACCCTTCAAGGGCCCGCCGGGAGCACGTGATTTTGGCAGGCCCCCTCGTACCGAAAATAAATGACTGGGGGAATCCAAAAATACTTTACGGTGTGTCTTACTCATGAAATCCCCCCAGTAAAAATATACTTCAATAGGGGATAAAAGTTGAACCTGTGTAAAAAATTTATGGGAATTGGACAGCAGGGGGACATGAAAGAAGAAAGTCCGATGTTTCCTTTACTCAAAAACAAACCAAAGGGAATTTAAATTTGAATCTGGACAATACGGGTGAGATTTTTTCCTGGAAGCTGAACCATCCAGCCCACCAACAATTACCGGGGGCGTATGGAAATTAAAGGCTCAGCTCCCAAATTTGGGCAAGACACCGAACTGTTACGCTTACGATGTTTTAAAATTTAATGAGCATTAAAAAAAAAATTCATAGAGGAGGTACCCCCCCGAGAAAACCCCAAATTTTGGTCACTATTTGCCACACAGGGGAGTAAAGAAAGTTCAAAGGGACCACCCCTCTGAGGTTTGTGTTTAATTGTAGTGCAGGAGAAAATAAAAGGTTTACCTATTTTGAATGACTGTTTGATGACAGGTCCGTCGTTGACAAAAAAACTGGGAGACTACTTTAAATTTCAGGGTTAAAATTAGCTTTAGGCAACTAAGAAAAGTTTTCCTAGAGGGGGGTCTGCAGGGGGTGAGGGGTTTGCACTGGGTTTTCTTATGGCCCGAGAACCTAGTGATCCCTTAGCCCCTGAAATTTTTTCGCTTCAGGAGTGTATTTTGGTGCTACCCCCATCCGTTCTATCCAGGCAACGTAAATGACACCTTAAGCTACGGGTGGTCCCAGTGGAGTAAAAGGTAAAAAATTTTTGGGGACAATTTCCTGGGGGGACGTCACTGAAGAGGAACAATGAGCATAACGCAGGGGCTAAGAAAAAAAGCAAGGGGCAAATTGCCCCTGGGGAAAGGAACATAATTCGTCCAGCTTAAGAGCTCAAATAAAAAAAGACAACCCCGGGTTTTAAGTGTCCAAAATAATAATTTTGGGACTGACTTGGAACAGAGGGAGACTTTTTTATGTTAAATCTAAAAGACAAGCAGCCCCAAAAAATTAACCCAAAAGAGTCTTGCTTGCAGAAGTTTCAAAAGCTTCGATCCACTGGCTTTGTGTCCCCACTTTCCATAAGAGGAAAATTGTTGATACAAGAAGAGGAAGCTTAAAGTGTGCTTGGGATGAAACCTACCGAGGGAATTTGTTGAAAGGTGGGGGAAAAACTAATAGGGGAATATGTAAATTACCAATGTTGAAATTTTTCCCCTAAGTGGCCCTCAAGAGGGAAAAATGTACTCCACATTTTTTGCATGCTTCGGAAATTTGCATATGGAGCATCGCTTTTCCTTCTGTAATATGCCATTTCTCTTGTTAAAGTCTAAGGCTAAAGGGGGCTCCAACAAATCACGCACCTTACCCTTGAAAATTAACGGCCTTTATGTAGGTGTCAAATAGCCCAATTATATAAAAATAAATTGCGAAGGGAAAAAAAACGCGACACCGAATTTTGGGTTTTTAAGAGGTACCTTACAATGGGTTCGTAAAGGTAACAGTAAGAATTTTTTAGTACAAAACAGAGTCGCTGAAATCCCTCAACAGGAAAAAATAACAGTTTGGGTCAGCATATGTTAACCCTTTAATCACATTTTTGTGACGGAACCCAGCTGATTTTTGTTCCCCAGGGTTGATTAGGAAAATTTGTGGTGCTTTATCGTGGTTTTAAAGGGCCCAAGTTGGGTGGGGGACAAAATTAACGGCGGTGCAAAGGACTATTGCTCCGTCGAAATTACGGTGACACCGCTCGGGCAGTGTCCCTCCTTAGCCATTGATTGAACAGGTATTTCTTCCTTTCCTAAACGTAGTGTGACCAGGTTAGTGTTTTAAATTTAAAAAGTAAGATGAATATTCCATAAATTTTCCCCCCCCCGAAAAACTGGTACAGAGGGTACAAAAAGAAACCTACAGGGGTGAGATTAAATTTATGATGGACGGAAAAATTGTGAAAAGGGCCCAAAAATAGAAAAGCTGGGGGGGTGATTTGAGGATATGAATTTGGTGCGAGGGGAGACAGAATGCTGAATTGGGGAAATGCTAAGCACCCCACTTGTGCCCAAAAATCATCACCTGACAACCTTGATTGCTTTTTAAAGCCCCTAATAACGTGATGCACGGGGGGGTACAGGTACCTTTAAAATGTATTCGGGGAAACCTCTGGATTCCCCAAGGACGGCAAAATGAAAGGGGGTTTTCAAGTCGGGTAAAATTCGCCGGGGGATGCCAGAAACCTACGACCCCGGTCCTCCACCATTGCCCAAGGGAAAGCGGCAGTTTGGGAAAACATTTGATTGACCGGAGTGGATAAGTGGGCCAATCATTTTGACAGGAAATTCAGATGGGTTTCCCCTGAAGGGGTATGTTGTCTATTTACTTGTACAGCTACTGGGCTGTTCATCTAAAGTGGCTCGGCTTGTCTGCAGAAAAGTTCATACGCTGTTCCGGAAATTTTTTCAGCTAGACATCCTTCCCCGATTGAGATCTCAGATAAGGCCCCAATTTGTAGCGGGTGCTCAAAAACTTGATAAATTTAAAAAAAGTGATGATGTACAGTCTTTGTTGACCCCGCGAGGGGGTGTTGGAAATTTATTTCTCCCCGAGCCCCTGAGGGGACTGTGAAAAAATGATAGGACAGTGAAAAGATGTCTTCGTAAGGGGCTACAAGAAAGAAATTTATTTGGAGGATTCCGGCGTGTTGGTGGAGGGAGAAAATCGAGTGAACAAACGCCCCCCTTCAAAAGAGGACACTCCTGACGCGGAGATACGACTCCCTCTCACCTAATAGTGGACAAAGTTAGAAGCTGCGCCATCTATGAGAAATCCCGGGGAAGTGATGAGATTTAATAAGGGCGTGTTGAGTGCAAGTTTAAAATGTTAAATAAGGTAATTATTCATTGGGCTATGTGTGGCTAAAAAATATCTTCTTACACTACGTGAACCTTTTATGTGCGCCAAGGCAGTAAAAACCCACGAACATTCAAACAGGGCATTTTGTTAATTGTACGAACAACATCAACACTGTGGCCCCCGGGGCAAGGTATTACATTATACCAAGATAAAAAAGGGTTTTTCAGAAACGTCAAAGTGTTGTGTCGGGCAAGAAAGTTTACGTACCTTAATTAAAAAAATTCCCTTGAGTTAAATGGTGTTCAATCCATGCAGATGGAAAACCCAAGGGACAGTGACACGAGTGAATTGAAGACATGACCGGGGAAAGCAAGAAGAAAAACCCTAGTAAACCCACTAGGGAAAAAACCCGCGCAAATTTGAGAGGGCGGAACCCCTCCTGGAGGGAAAACGCAATTTAAGTCGTCTAACAACGACTTCCCCGGCCGCAGTGGGAAAAAATTTTTAATTTTTCCCAAAAATATAGCGCCTAAAAAGGGGTTTTATGTGCCGATAGGAGTCAAAATGTTTTGAAAATGGAGTAGAACCAAAAATTCCTTTGGGATGGCGGATGGGGGGGGAGGCAGAGCGGATTTTTTTGAAAGGGGGGAGGAGTGAGAAAAAAAGGAACCCCCGAAAATTTCGTTCCGGTGGCCAAGGATTAATATAGGCCTCTTTCATAATAAAATGTCGTAATTTTCCCGGTGGGGAGTGGGGAACGGGTTTTTTGGGGGCCACATAATAATGGTAAAAGTGGAAAGAGAAGGACCGGGTGACTGACGCGTCACAATAGACGTGTCCCGGGGAAAATTTACCCGATTAAACATCACTCATCGGTTAGATTTTAATGGAGTGACCTTATTTGTAAATAGTTTTGAGACGTTAAAACGCTTTTGAATTGTAATGTAATTAATGAAAAAAAACCTAAGTTAAGCGAATAGGAAGTGAAAAAAAGTCGTTTGCTCCCAGTGAACACCTAAACCCCGTTTTTAACGAGACAGGAAAGGGAAACTCCTTGGTCACGATGTCTAAAGCAGGACAAACCAGCGGATACCTCTCCCCGCGGGGAAAGAGAACGGCGGTGAGCAGGACATCGAAAATGAGATGGGAACAAAAAATGAGGAATACAAACACCCACAGTTAAGTAACCCTTTTATTATAGCAACCTTAGACTGGCAGTAGTGGTATGTTAATTAAAAGGGTTCGAGTATCCAGCTACATAAGTGCCACCCCGAGAACATCTGGGAAGTATTGGGATTATGTACAAATGTTTTTTTGACGGTGTTCCATGTGTGTCCTACCCCCCCCCCCCCCCTTCATTGTTAAATAATTTTAAACATACATCCCACAATTAATTAGGAGCCCCGACTTGGGGTGCTATCCCAAACCTACTGGCCGGATAGATATGGTAAGAATGTGAGGCCGAAGGAATCACTTGCCCCGACCAGGGGTGATTAAGTTTTCTCACTGTCACCCGGGGGGGCTACGGTAAACCTACAGTTAAGCACCCAGGAAATTTTCCACAGTTTTAAATAAATAACCAGGGAAAAAAACTGGCAATGTGCTCATCCCTTTCCCCTTTAAAAAGCAAATGACCCCATAAATGACTGGTCCAAAACACCAGGCAGAAAGCCTTCCATCCTATTAGAAAAAATTTAGTGGGTTACTTTTGAAGAAAATTTGAAATGTTAAATTTTTGACCAAAATATTTTAAGGGGTGTTGCCTCTTTCCGAGTAGAAATTTAAAAATGCATAACCAAAAAGGGCGATCAAGGGCCCTGGGGGAGGGTGTATAAAACCCAGTATTCCAGAAATCTAAGGCACGTGCCTGATAACCCCTTTGTTGGCACTTATAATCTCAGTTACATTGAGGGCGTTTTTTCCTACTTCCTGGACCAATAGTCTCATTGTGCCTACCCTAACCCAACAGCCTGATACATTTTGGCCCATCCCTTTAACTGTTGTCTTGTAAAACTTTTTAAAGAAAGATCTTAACAGACTGTACTACAGAATCAGAACCAATTTTCCCCCCCCTCTATGGGTTCATGAAAGGTAAAAGTGGCAGAACTTATTTCCCCCTTTCCCCGCACCACCCCTACTAGTTTTACCACTTTTCTTTATCTAAAAAACTGCATTTGATATTGGAAAAACCGTTTTACTCTGAACAGGGAAAATGATATTTGGGGGCGCTTACCCTGCGGTAAAAGGTACCGCAAATAGAGTATCCTCTTCCTTTATCAAGGGTTCAAAGGGATTCTAAAGAAAAGTCTTTAGGTAAACCGCAGGGGGGGATTTTAGTCCCATGCTATTTAATATTCTGTTAATGCTCTCCTAAATGCCTACCTGCCTCACCTAAACATTAGATAAGCTATGCTGATGATATCAGATCCCTCGACGGGGATAAGAAGATGAATACCTTTTTTTAATAAATTTAAGCAATTTGTAATCGCTAGGCCTCATAATATCTTCCTCTAAAACAAAGATATTAACAAGCAAACGACATCCCCCCCCCATCTATTTGCAGGGAAATCATTAGCTTCGTTAAAACTTACAGTATCTTGGTGTAGATGTACCCTTTAACAAATCCACTATCCCACAACTAAACAAGAAATGCAAAGCTAGGCTAAATGCTCTCAAACGTTTTTGCTGGCTACAACCCCAACTATGGTGCTAATGTGAGAATCGTGAGAAAGATGTACATAGCCTATGTTAGTTTCCCAAATTTATTATGCTGTTTCCCCTGTTGATATTAACTAGAGAAAGTTCTCTCCCACCCTTGGAGTTAATGCAAAATGAAGCTCTCAGGATTATTTTTGGCTGTCCCAGATCTACAAAAGTTCTTAACATGAGGAAGGAGCTTGGTATTTTTTAGTGGAAGATGTGTTCATTTAATATCACTACCTAAAAGTCCCTCCCAAGAAGCTCATTGCTAGTAATCCCTTCCCTTTAAAACTCTTGCTAGAGCAACTGCTCAAGAAGAAATTTCTTTACCTTTGCTGGCAGTAATAAGCGTCACAAGTTATATACATGATGGATTTTAAAACAGGAGTCTTCTGGCAGGGCTGCATCTGCTCTTGTTGCCACCTCCCTAGTTAAGAACGATAATAAATTTGTTGAGTTAGGCATAAGAATTAACAAACTGGGCGTCTACACTGCAAACATGAATTGTTTGCAATCCTAATGGCGCAAAGCTAACCTATGACACTGAGTTGACTCTATCATCATTACTGATTCTATGTCATCATTTGAAGACTCTTGACTCATAAAATGACTCCAACAACATGCTCATTGGAGAAGCCAGGTATAGATACTCAAAAATTAGGGACAAAGGAATTAATGTACAATGCTATGGATCCCATCACACATTGGATTAAATCCTTCATGATAAAGTTGATATGTTAGCCAAAAAGAGTACCCAGAAGAGAATGTAGAATATAACTTTGGTATAACTGTGTCTAGCATTAGGAATAATATTACAGAGAAGTAAATAATGGAAATGGTTTTTATAGGAATGCAGTTAGAAGCCTGAGTAGATCTATAAACCCCCTATGATAACATGAACGTAGATAAGTATGTTTATGGAGCAACGTGCAATGTGAACAGACTGACTGATGCTGTAGTGGCCCGGCTTAGGCTTGGTTACAATACTTCTGGCAGTTTGGGAGACACCAGATGATGATCAAACTAAAAAGTAAAATTGTATCAGGCTTGGTCACTCTCTGAAAACTATGTGTTAAAAGTCCACTTATTGAGGAAT
>NW_026473960.1:0-10700 GCF_026875155.1 Cherax quadricarinatus
TTTTCCAACGAATTTTGTCCATCGTAATATGGAGACCAGAATTCAGCTGCATAATCTGGGTGAGGCCTTACTAATGATGTATAAAGCTGTATATGACCTCGGACTTCTGTTGCTTACACTTCTTGATATAAATCCCAATAATCTATTTGCCTTATTACGTACGCTTAGCACTGCTGTCTTGGTTTAAGGTTGCTGCTTACCAAAACCCCCAAGTCCTTTTCGCAATCTGTATGGTAAGTTCTACATTATTTAACTTATAAGTGCTGGGGTTTATGGACACCCCCGAGCTTCAGAACCTTGCTTTTTATCTACATTGAACGCATCTGCCACTTTTCTGCCCAAAGAGTAGAGTTTGTCTAAATCCTCCTGAAGTTCCCTAACATCTACGTTGGAATCAATTATCCTACCTATCTTCGTGTCATCGGCGAATTTGCTAAATATCACTAGTAATTCCTTCATCAAGATCATTGATATATATTATAAACAACAACGGGGCCCAAGACTGATCCCTGTGGAACGCCACTTGTTACTGATCCCCACTCGGTTTTTAACCCCATTTATGGACACTCTTTGCTTCCTGTCTGTGAGCCATGATTCGATCCACGAGAGCACCCTTCCCCAATGCCATGAGCTGCTACTTTCTTCAACATCTTTGGTGCGGAACCTATCAAATGCCTTACTAAAATCTAAAGTAAATAATATCAAATTCTTTATCGTGGTCAACAGCCTCAAAAGCTTTACTGAAGAAAGTCAATAAATTAGTTAACAAGACGGCCTCTTGTGAATCCATGCTGAGTATCATTAATCAAGCAAGCTTATCGAGGATGGCTTCTTATAATCTCAGCTATAATTGAACTCTAGTAATTTTGCCTACAATTGAGGTCAGGCTTATTGGGCGGTAATTTGACGGTAACGACTTGTCCCCGTTTTAAAAAGGAATTACATTAGCCATCTTCCACATATCAGACACTACACCTGTTTGAAGAGTAAATTAAAAATATTAGTTAATGGTTCACAGACTTCCATTTTGCATTCCTTTAGAACCCTTGAAAAAACCTCATCAGGGCCCGGGGACTTATTTTGGGTTCAGTCGGTCTATCTGCTTCACAACCATTTCCACTAGTGAAATGTGATGTTACCCTAATTTATCTTCTTCGATCCACTATAAAAATTAATTACCGGAATATTATTTGTGTCTTCCCCGTGTAAAAACCGAGGAAAATAATTATTTAAAATCGAGCACATTTCATTCTCTTTGTCAGTAAGATGCCCATAGTTATTTTTTAAGGGGACCTACTTATCTCGGAAATTTTGTTCTATAGACCTGGAAAAACTTTTTGGGTTAGTTTTAGAATCCCTAGCAACTTTAATTTCATAGTCCCTTTTAGCTTTTCTTTTTCCCCTTTTTAATGTCCCTCTTAATGTCAATATACTGATTCATAAGATGACCCTCGCCTCTTTTTGATAAAGCCTATAAACCTTTCTTATGCCCTAAGTAGATATTTCAGCCTAAATTTTTCATCCATTTTGGGTCATTCTTATTTGATCTAATTTCCTTATAAGGAAAAACGTCTTTGAGCAAACATGTATTGTGTTCAGAAAACTGTCAATTGATACTCCCCCTTCGTTACCCCAGTCCAACAGATGATAAAATGTTTTCTAAAACCCATCCCTAATCTGCTAAGCGAAAAATCTGGGACTGTTACTGAGTTATCCCCTACTATCATACTTCCATTCAATTCTACATGTAATTGATTTGTGGGCGCTAGCACCCAGTTCCTCTGAAACTTCTAAATTATTAACAAGGGATTCATTGTTTGCCAGAAAATAATCAAGCAGGTTATTACCCCTTGTAGGTTCTGTCACAAACTGCTTCAAAAAACAATCCTGAACTACTTCTAAGAAGTCGTATGATTCTAAATTCCCAGTCAAGAAATTCCAATCAATATGACTAAAGTTAAAGTCTCCTAGAATTACTACATTATCGTGCCTTGTGGCCCTAACAATTTCCTCCCAAGTAGTCTCCCCTGGTCCCTATCTAAATTTGGGGGACGGTATATCACACCTAAAATTAATTTTTCATGCCCCTCGAAAACTCTATCCAAACAGACTCTGTAAGTGTTACTTCAGACTTAATACCCGTTTTTTATGCAACAGTTCAAGCGATCTCGACATACAATGCCACCCCACCCCCTTTCCCGATACTTCTATCTACTTGGAACAATTTAAAACCCTGAATGTGGACATTCTGCAGGCATGTCCCGACTTTTTGAATTAAACCACGTCTCATAATGGCAAATACATCTATGTTACCTGCACTAGCAACTAGTCTCAACTCTCCATCTTTTTTTCCTAGCCCCGGGCCGACTATTTGTGTAATAAATTTTTAAAATAAACCCCTCCTATCTCTTTCCCCCTTCCTCCCCTTTTCCCTTTTTATTCCACAAAAAACCAAATTACTGTCATTGTCAATTAGTGCCACGGCTTTCCAATATCCCCCCTAAATTTTTCCCTTTTAACTAGTTCCCCTTTTAGATTTCATGTTACAAAACCCAAAACCAATTTTCCAACAGTTTTCCCCCCAAAAAAAACCCAAATACCACAAAATTTTTTCCAAAAGTTTAAAGCCCCAAAACAGCTCCCCCCCCAGCTTTGGCAAAAAATGCTCCCAAACCCCACACCCAAAAAAGTAAAACCCCCACCCTCCCATACATGTAAATTTCGCCATAAAAAAGGGGTCCCATTTTGTCAAGAATGTTTTAAAAAAGGCTTTTTCCTTTAAACAGTAATTTGTCCCAGCCAAAAAAAAATTTGAAAACCAATTCCCCTCGGGACAACCATTAAAATTTTCCCCAAAAAACTCCCCCTCCCTTGGGCCAAAATGCCACATAGGGAAAAGGTTTTCCCACCCTTCTTCCTAATTATCCCCAAAATTTGAAAAAACCCTTATACCTCCTTAATCCGGTCCTAAACCTCCAAAGTCTGCCCAAACATCGTTCCCCTCCCACACTGAAAAACCAGAAAAAAGGGAAATTGTTTTCCCTTTCCCCTCTCAGATGTAAACCAAAAAGGGCCAACAAAAAACCTTCATCCCCAAAGCCCCAGGAAAACACACTCTCTCTCCTCCTACCCTATCCCAAACAAAATTTGCCCTACCCAAAGAAACCAAATTTTGGCTACCCCCCAACAACAACAATTTTTTTTTAAACCTTTCCCTTTGGCGTCCCCCGTATTTATGCTCCGAGTAGTCGACTCACTTTTCCGCCGGGTTTTAGCATTAAAACCAACTTGTAAATTCGCCCATGACTTTTTCTCTAGGGGCTTCTTTTGGGGTTTCGGGGGATGCCCTCACTCACGTCTGCCAATGTTTCCCTTTTGGGGGTTTCGTTGTCCCAATTCCCAGTAGAACACTCAAAATTTCCCCGGGTAAACACCGAAAAAGAGTTGGAATTCCAAACGGCAGCCTTTCCCGGGTTTTTCCTCGTTTTTTTCTGCCTCCCCCAAAACCCTTTTTTTCCTTAAATCTTCACCCTTGGGTTTCCATTTCCCCCCGGGCCACTACCAAGATCCCCCTAAAAACCCTGGGGACTCAAAAAACAGGAGGATTAAAAACCAAAATCCTCTTGCCCCTCCTCCTTTTAATTTCGCCGTATTTTCCCATTTACAACTCGATTTCTTCTCTCAGCGCTGGAAAGCTGCCCCAAGAGGGCATCCGGGTTCGGGATTCACAGAGGGGCAACAAACGGGTTTTCCCACAAGCTAAGTCCCAACGCCCACCACTGGGCTAGTAAAACTTTAAACCACGGGACTAATTTAACACGTCACCACGAAGAGGTTTCGAATTTTGTTGTGGGGTCTGTCCCAAAGGTTAACCCTTGTTTTTGGCAGTGCCCCTGACAGATGAACATTAAAATGGTATAAAATACCCGACAGGGTGTTAGGAAAAACACATTTTAACTTTGGGGGAAATTTTAAATTTCGAAACGTTTCCCCTACACAGAAAGGCTTCTTAAAGTCAAAGTACAGAAAATTTTGATAGAACAAAAATACTTAAAAACGAGGGAATCGGGCCCCACCCCCTTTTAAAAATTTTTTAAAGGTGGCAGCCCCCTCAGTCTGGAGAAGGAGCATTGTTCCAGGGAAATTTAAAAACAATTGGAAAATGAAGTGCAGGATGGAGCACTTATATAGCGGCAAGAGGTGAGACGTTGGTCACTAAAAGAGGTAAGAATCGATGCGGGGGGTCAGGCCCCCTCTCAAACCCGGACCCTTTCTAAACTAGTAGGGGTTTTGTCGAATTTGATTGTAGGTCGGGTACAATCACCTTTTTCTTACCTCTTCTAGTGACCTACGTCCCACCTTTTGGGCCCGCTATAAAAATGCCCATCCTTCATTTCCCATCTCCTTTAATTGTTTAAACCATGGAAAATCCCACTTTTCCAAAACTAAAGGGACCTGCCCAAACCTCAAAATTTTAAGGGGTTGAGGGACTGTTTAAACTTTCGTCTTAAAGGGTACCCTTCTGCTTCTATAAATTTTTCTTTCCCCGACAAAGAAGGCCTCCTTTTGTGGGCCAAAACTTTTAAAAAATAAAGATACCTAACTGTTGCAAAATTGTTTTTCCCAAAAAACCCTTTCGGTATTTTAAAAACCTTTTTTAATTTCAATTTTGTAAAGACACGGGCAACAAAAAGGGGTATTTTGGGTTTACAGACCTACAACCCAACTTCGACAACCTCTCCTAGGGGAGAACGCTGGTTTTTGGAGGGGGACCCTAAACCTCCCACATCTGAGTTTTTCCCTCTTCTAGTGACCAAAACGTCCTCACCTTTTTCCGCTATATAAGTGCTCCATCCTGTCCATTTCATCTCCAAAAATTTTTTCATTCCTTTGGAAACCCATGCCCTTCCCCCCAACTAAGGACTGACCACCTCAAAACAAAAAAGGGGATGGACTGTTTTACATCGTCTACAAGAAACTTCTGTTTCTATCAACTTTTCGAAACCGACTTGAAGAAGCCTACTGTGTAGGGCGAAACGTTTCGAAATAAAGATACCTAACTGTTCATATTTTCCCTTTCCTAACAAGATTCCTTTTTGAGGAAATTATTAATTTTTACATTAACAAAAATGAAAAAATGTATCCCTTTTTTTGTACAGAGAAAATATAAGAAAAAGGGCTTAATTTTAAAGAGGTTTTGTTAATTAAACCCGTTTTTCCCCTTTGGGGTTTTAGCACTTTTGAGGGGAAACTTATAATCTTTATATATTTCTTCTAAAAATGTCTTATTTAGTGCCTTTTGCAAAGACAGTGATTTTTGTGTGAGTGATGAAGGTTTTGAATGATGATGAAAGGGAAATTTTTTTTTTGAGGGATTTTTCAGAATTTTTTTATGACGTGGTTGACAAACCAAACGAGATGCCATGGTGTTATTACCCACTAGGAGGCTGGAAATGGGAAAAGCACCCCCGATGCTTAAGGGGGGCCCGGGAGTGGGGGAAAAACACCACCGGGGGCTAAATGTCAGGGGTGGGTGGGGGTGGGAATAACACCCCCGTTCTGTCAGGGATGCGGAATGGGAATAACACCACCCACCGGGGGGAGGGAAAAAACCTTTTGGGAATCAGGGGGGTGGGGGAAATAAAACCACCGTTTCCTTCCCGGGGGTTAGGGGAAAAACAAACATGTGTGGGGGGGGGAAGGGGAAAAACACCACCGTGGCTACTGTCAGGATGCTGGGGTGGGAATAAACCCCCTGGGCTACGTCGGGGGGCTGGAGGGGGGAAAAAACACCACCGTGGCAAATGCAGGGAAGGGTGGAGGGAAAAAACCCCCACGGGCTACTGTCCCGGGAAAGGTGGAGTGGGGAAAAAACACCCCGATCTTTCAGGGAGGTTTTGGGTGGGAAAAACCCACCGTGCCCGCCCGGGAGGGTGGATGGGGAATAACACCACTGGGGGCTACTGCCCGGGAGGGTGGGGTGGGAATAACACCCCCGTTTGGGTTTCCGCCAAAAGGGGGGGTGGAGTGGGAAAACACCACCGGGGGCTACTGTAAAGGGGGGTGGGGTGGAATAACAAACCCCCGTTACTTTTATTGGGGGCCAGGGTAAACCCCTCGGGCAAATGCAGGAAGGTGGAAAAAAAAAACAACCCCCCGGGCTAAGCCCGGGAGGCTGGGGGTGGGAAAAAACACCACCGGGAAAATTTGAACTAGGGGTAAAAAGGGACCCCGGGGGGCTGGAGAGGGAATAACACCACCCTGACTATTTTCAGGGGGCTGGAAAGGGGGAAAACACCACCGTGGCTACTGAAGGGGGGCGGGGTGGGAATAACACCACCCTGACAGTCAGGGAGGCTGGAGTGGGAAAAAACACCACCGGATCTGTCAGGGGGGCGGAGTGGGAATAACACCCCGTGGCACTGGCAGGGGGGCTGGAGGGGGGAAAAACACCACCGGGTCTGTCAGGGGGGCCCGGAGTGGGAAAAACACCACCTGGCCAAAATGCCCGGGGGGCTGGAGTGAGGGGAAAAACACCACCTGGCATTTTCCGGGGGGGGGCTGGAGTGGGAAAAACACCACCGTGGGCCTTTCAGGGAGGCTGGAGTGGGAATAAAACCACCTGGCTACTGTCAGGGAGGCTTGGGGTGGGAATAACAAACCCCCGTGCCCCGTCAGGGGGCTGGAGTGGGAAAAAAACCAAATTGCTATTGTCAGGAGGCTGGAGGGAATAACACCACCAAGGCCCACTGCAGGGAAAGGGTGGAGTGGGAATAACACCACCGGGCAAATGGGCAGGGAGGCTGGAGTGGGAAAAAACACCACCTGGCCCACTGTTTTGGGAGGGTGGAGTGGGAATAAAACCACCGTGGCTACTGTCAGGGGGCTGGAGTGGGGAAAAACACCAAAATTGGGTACTGTCCCGGAAATTTTGGAGTGGGGGGTAAAAACCCCCGATGCTACTTCCCGGGAGGTTGGGTGGGAAATAACACCACCGGGGTCTGTCAGGGAAAGGTTTGGGGGGGAAAAACACCCCCCGTGGCTACTGTTTAGGGAGGGGGAGTTGGGAATAACCCCCAAAGTGGGTACTGGGCAGGGAGGCGGGGTGGGGAATAACACCACCGTGGTACGTCCGGAAGGGTGGAGGGGAATTTAAAACCACCGTGGGTACGGCAGGGAGGCTGGAGGGAATAACCCCCACCGTGGGAAAATGTCAGGAGGGGTGGAGTTTGGGGGAAAAACACCACCGATGCTGCCAGGAGGCTGATGGGAATAACACCACCGTGGCTTTCTTGGCCAAAGGGGGGCTGGGAGGGGGGAATAAAACCCCCCCTGGCTACTGCCCGGGAAACTGGAGTGGGGGAAAAAAACAAACCCCCGTGGCTACCTTGGGAAGGGGGGCTGGAATGGGAATAACACCACCGTGGCTACTGTCCGGGACTGGAGTGGGAAAAACACCCCCGTGGGGTAAATGTCAAGGGGGGCCCGGAGTGGGGAAAAACACCATCCGTGGGTACCCGCAGGGGGCTGGGTGGAATAACCCCCACCGGGCCCAATGTCAGGGGGGGGGGAGTGGGAAAACACCACCGTGGCTACTGCCCGGGAGGCGGAGTGGGAATAACACCCCGGGCTATTTTTCAGGGGGGCTGGAGTGGGGGAAAAACACCACCGTGGCTACGGGGGCTGGATTGGGAAAAACAAACCCCCGTGGCTACTGTCAGGGGGGCAGGAGTGGGAAAACCCCCACCGGTTGGCCGGGCAAAAGGGAAAGGGTGGGAGGGGAAAAACACCAAAAACCCTTTCTACTGTCAGGGAGGGTGGAAATGGGAAAAAACACCACCTGGCTACTGTCAGGGGGGGCTGGAGGGGAAAAACACCACCGTGGCTACGTCAGGGGGCGGAGTGGGAAAACCCCACCATGGCCCACGCAGGGAGGCTGGGGGTGGGAAAAACACCACCGTGCTACTGTCAGGGGGGGCTGGATGGGAAAACACCAAAATTTGGGTACTGGGGGATGGAGGCGGAGTTTGGGGAAAAACACCCACCGAAAGCTCTGTCAGGGAGGCTGGAGTGGAATAAACCCACCGGTGGGAACTGTCAGGGAGGCGGAGTGGGAAAAACACCACCCTTGGGAATTTCCCGGGGGGCTGGAGTGGGAAAAACACCACCCTGGGTACTGCAGGGGGGCTGGAGGGGAATAACAACCAAAAGGGCTTGCAGGAAAGGGAGGAAATGGGGAAAAAAACCACCGTGGGTACTGTCCCCGGGGGGCCGGGGTGGGAAAAACACCAACCCAAGCTACTGTCAGGGAGGGGTGGAGTGGGAATAACACCACCCCTGGGTACTGTCAAAGGGGGCTTTAGGGGGAATAACCAAACCCCCGTGGGTACTGCCCGGGGGGCTGGAAGTGGGAATAACACCACCGTGGCTACTGTCCCGGAAAGGGGGATTAAAAACCCCATTAATCCCAAAAATTATGGGGAAAAACAAATTTAAAGTAAAAATTGGGGTAATAAAAATTTTTAAAAAAAATAAAAAACCCCCAAAATTATTAAAGGGGGGCTATAAAACCCCCAATTTTTTCAACGGGGGAAAAACCCCCTGGTACCTCAGGGGGGGAGTTAAAAACTCCAAAGATTATTTTAGGGGGGCCCCGGATGGAAAAAAATTGTTTACCCAGGGGGCTATGGGAAAAAGCACCAAAGTTAACAAAAAAAAACCTTGGGCCACGTGGGGGGCCAAGGGGGAAAACCCCCAAACCTTGGGACGTAGGAGGTGGTTGGGGGAAAAACCCCCCCCTGCCTTCCCCGGGAGGTATGGGGAATTCCCCCAGTGGACCCCGGGGGGGCTTTGGGAAAAAATAAAAAAAAATGGGATGTAAAGGTGGATTTAAAAAAAAACCCCGGGGGACCAAGGGGGGTTTTTTAATCCAAAAGAAAATCTGTTTTGTAAAAAATTAAAAAATTAAAAATAGTTAAAAAAAAAATTTTTAATGAATTTTTTATATTTCCCCTTTTGTCGGTTTTTTTTATTAACCTTAATTTGGGGCCCTGTTCCCCCTTCCCTTCAATTTCCCCTTAAGTGGGGCCTGTTCCAAACCTTCCCGTGGGGCCTTTTTCCAAGGCCCCCCCCGCCTTTCCCCCGGTTCATGTTCCAAAAATCCACCCTTGGGCCCCCGGGTGTCCTCCCCTTTTCACCCCTTTTTCCCCATTAACCCAGGTTTTGCCCCCACTGCTTTTTCCAATAAAAAAACCTTAAAAACCCCCTGTTCAAAGGGTTTTAAAAAATCCAAAACCGGGTTTTTCCGGCCCCGGATTTTCCTTTTTTTCCTCCCCTTTCCCCCCATTCCCTTTAAGGATCCCTCAAAAAACCCCCCTTCCCCCAAAATTTTTATGTATCCAGGGAAACCCCTCCGTTCGCTCCCGGATGTCCCCCCCTTCCCCACTTACCCCAAGGGCCCCTTTAAAGGATGTTTCTCCTTCCCCGGAGTTTCCAAAAAGTTCCCCCCCGGTGGCCCCCCCTTTTCCCCTTTGGGGGGGGCCCCCAAAAGTTTTTTTTCCGGTTTTTTCCGTCCCCCGGAATTTTTTTACCCCCAAGGGAAATCTTTCCGGGGCCCTTTTTCCCCGGTAAATCCCTTTCCCCCCCCTTCCCAAACCCTTTTTTTGCCTCCCCAGGATTCAATCCAAACTTTTTCACCCGGGGTTTTCTTTCCCCCCCTTTTAAAAAAACCCCCTTTACGCTGGATTTTTCCCCCCTTTATTACCCAAAACCCCCTTCCCTCCCCGGACACCAAGGGGCGAGTTAAAGGGCATGCCTTCCCCGGGTCAATGTCCCCAGGAGCCCACTTGGTGTCACCTCAGGTGGACTCCCTTCCCCACTTCCCCAAAGTCAGCGGTATTCTTGCCTTCCCCAGGTTCATGTATCCAGGAATCCATCCGTCTACCGCCAGATGTCTTCCCTTCCCCACTTCCCCAAGGTCTAGGTCAGCCTCAACTGCATGTATTCATGCTTTCCCCAGGTTCATGTATCCAGGAATCCATCCGCTCGCTCCCGGATGTCTCCCCTTCCCCACTTACCCAAGGTCAGCCTCAACAACAACCTTCCCCAAGTTCATGTATCCAGGAATCCATCCGCTCGCTCCCAGATGTCTTCCCTTCCCCACTTACCTAAGGTCGGCGGTGCCTTCCCTGGATCAGTGTCTCCAGGAGTCCACTTATGTCACCTCAGGTGGACTCCCTTCCCCACTTCCCCAGAGTCAGCGGTTGCCACCTTCAGTGACCTCGCTGCATGGAAACTTGGTCTTGTCTAGCTGGTCTACGGTAGAGACTGTCCAGGTGGGTGGAATTACTGGAGGTGACACACACAGAAAACTGCGTCCAGTAATTACACCCACCAAGACAGCATGGACCGTAGGTCAGCTAGACGCCACCAAGCTGCCTCACAGTTCCGCCACCTCGGAGAGGCTAATTAACATAAATTTTGGAAATCTTTTATGTTACACTATGAAAAATATACTGAGAACAATTTGTTTTTTTACTTTTTAGCTGTTTAAAAAGTATTTGTGATGTTTTATTATTGCAGATGAATACCCAAATGTTGGTTAATTTGTCCACCACCATCATAACTATGTTAAATATTACAACTGCTTTCATTTTTGTTTATTTATCCGTCTTTTACATTTTCCGAACCAACAACGAAAA
>NW_026473961.1:0-10528 GCF_026875155.1 Cherax quadricarinatus
CTTGTGACGCGGGGTGGGGGGGTTTACCTAAGAGGGGTTGTAGTTTTTGGAAATTAAAATTTTAAAATTTTTAAAAAGGGGGAGGAGAATAGGAAATTTTTTGAGTGTTTTTGGGGGGGTTTGTTAGCAGGGGCCCTGGGGAAGAGACTTGGTTAGGTGGTGGGATGTGGTGGCTAAAAACGTATTCGGGTTTACTTTTTTCGCTTGGGAGGGAAAGTAATAAATTTTTTATAGGGGCTACGGGGGTATTTTTAAAAGGGACATTACGCAATTGTTATGTGGGGATGGTGGAGAACCCGTGGGGAAATAAGGATTTAAAGCAACGTATTAAGGGTTTGCATAATGATCGATTTGATGGTCACGTGTGGCGGGAGGGTTGGAGGGGGTTCTCTACGGGGATGGCCCTTCGGCGTGTGCTTTTAAGGGGGACAGCAGAAGAGGGGGCACACGGAGATATGGGTTTAACGTTCAAGTGGGGATGGGAGGGATAGGAAGGGCGGTTGATGCGACTGAAGGTTAGTGGATATATTGATGCTGGTTTAGGTCAATCACAACATTGGGGTATACGAGATGATGCTTTAAGGGAAATGGGGGGTTATGTGCAATGCACTTGAGGGTAGAGATAGGGAGACTTTGGAAGGAAGATTCAAAAGGGGGAAATTTGAGAGCATATGGGTGAAAGTTTGGGGTAAGCCCGGGGTGTAACGGGTTGCCTAATGTTTTTTATGTTAAAGAACGGGGAAATTTTGAGGAATTTTTGTGAGATTTTTAATGAATAAAGGAAGATGGGGCAAGGGGTGAGAGCAAAGAACTGCTGTTGTTGTTTTAGGCCAAGGGTGGACAGACCAGGGTAGAAGTTACCTGAAAAATTCTTATGTCGGTGATTATAAGTTATTTGAAAGGGGTTTTAGGGAACAAATAAAACAGTTTTGGGAAAAGTAATTGATAGAGACAATATGGCATACCGGGGTAGATAAATGTATGAAGGGCTGGACTATTAGGGTTTTATAGAGCTAGGGGGGGGGGGGGAGGGGGTTTTTTGCTCTGGATTGGGGAAACGCTTAGATAGCGTAGAAAGGGATGCTTAGGGGTTTTTTATGCGTTGGGGTTGGGTTTTTGGGAGGGAAATTGTTTCTTGGGCAAAAACTTTTTTGGGTGCAGTTAGAGAATCAGGGTTTAAAGGACGACTAAAGGGGATAGATACGATTGGGGGAAAGGGGGTTTTCACAGGGATGTCCTCTGTCGCAAATTTTTTTTGCATGTCTTCGGAACCCTTTTATTTGGGCAGAAAAGGTGGAGAAAAAGCGAGAGCGGGGTTGGTGTTCACGTGAAGGGGAAGCGGGGATAGTGGGGTTTCGGGATGAACGACTGTCTTGGTGAGGGATGTGAGGGATTTACAAAGGGAGAAAGGGGGAAGACTTTTTTGGTGAGGCTACAGGGATAAAATTAAAAATAAAAGTCCAAGTTTTGGTTGGGGATAGTGTACATAATGGTGAGACTGTTGAGGGGGGGGGCGTGTGGTAGATCAGCTTTGATATTGGGATATGTACATGCGGAATGATAGGGTGCACAAGAGGCAAATTCGAGGCGCACCGTGAGGGGGTTTTGAAAAGTTTGGGGGCTTGGGGGGCAGAGAAATTTACGTTGCATAAAAGGGTTATAGTCACAAATGCCCTGTTTATAGAAGTTATGGAGTGGTGGCAATATATCCTTTACGACGGTGTGAGGGTGCAACGGTTAAAAATGAGGGTATTCAGATTTAAAAGGGGATCGGGTGTGATGGCTAAGTAAGGGGGGTGGTGTCGCTTCCCTTTTACCCAGGGGGGGCGGGGGCTTATACCTCTTGAGAAGGTATGTTGATTGTGTTTCTGAAAGGGGGTTTGTGAGGGGGGGGGGTTTGGGGGGGGGGGGCCCTTAAAAGATGCGCATGGGTATGCAACGGGGGGAGGGGTAGGGATTTAAGTTTGGGGGGGCTATGTTGCAGTTTTTAAAATGCGGTAAGGATCCGAAACAGCTTAAATTGAAGGTTTTTGAGAGGGGGGGGGGGGGGGTTGTGGTGGGGCGTTGAGGGGGGCATACCCTATGTATGCTTTTGGGGTTCTGTAGGAAATGTCTCAAAAACGGGGAAAATCAAGTGCGGGGAGGTTATTTTAGGTTTTTAAAGGGGATCTTCCCCGTCTGGGGTTTGTTATTTAATAGAGATTAAGGGGGTGGGGAGTGCAAAGCGTGTGGATGCCCGGGAAAACTATTTTAACGCTGTTATTTTTTACTTGTTTGAAATGTGAGGGTCGGGCTAAGTAGGGTTTTGGTTAGGGGGTGGGGAAGGGTTTTACAGGTGTTGCGGTGTTAAGTTTAGATATAGGGGGGGGAGCAGCAGGGGGGGAATGCGGTTTGCGTATGTGGTCACAGATTTTATTTATATATCTTGGGCAATGGGGGAGGTGGGAGTCGGGAAAGGATAAAGTGTTAGGGGCCACGATGTTAAACAAAGTGCCGCAATAGGGATCTTTATGGGGAAATGGGAGACAGCTTTTTACTGAAGGGTTATCGTGATTCGGGTTGAAGGTTTTAAAGAATTTTTTAAGTGTAAAGTAAGGGGTTTTGTGGCGGGCTAGTTTTTTTGAGTATGGAAATGTGTATAGATTTTAGCGTGGGGGTAGGGTTTGGTATATAATAAATAAGTTCTTTGTATGTGAGTTTGGTCTGGGTGTTGTGTAAATATTTTATTCACTTGTTTTTCAAAAGGTTTCAATTTAATATGTAAGTAGTGATTTTCCCTTACTGTTGGTGATAATGTTGAGGGGTACATCCACGTATTTTGTGTTTGTGGTTTTGAGGTGAACAAGGCATGATCTTTATTTGGATTCTCCTTTTGTCCTCAAAGGTGTTATACAAAGAATACGTGGTGTATGTGATTGTAGGTTTAATTATTCAAACATGCTTGTTGTATGTTCCCTTCTTTTATTTTTGTTTAAATTGTCATTTCAATGTACTTTGTATAGCATTATAAACGGTATCGTTCTTTCCAAATGAAGAAATTTTTTTTTAACGCTTTCCCTTTTTGTGTCTGAGTTGTTGTATACGGGTTTAAGTTAAATTAATAGTGGGTTTTGAATCTTGCTCTTTTCTTTGTATGTTTTTTTGTTTTTTTGGTAATGTAAAGCGTAATGTTCTGATAAAAATGTAGAGGTTCAGTAGGTTATGATTTTGGGTTTTTGGGTTTTTTGATTAATGAGAAGGTGGAAGAAACTGTTCATTTTTTTTATATATTTTTTTCATTTATGATCTTCGTCATATGCTTTAAATGTAAATTTATATGGAAGTTAGGTTTTGGAGTCATTAAAAGTTTTTGTCAGTTCATGACCCTTTACGGTGTTTATTTGCAGCTTGTTTTTGCCTTAGTTATTTTTTATGTTATACAGATAATCTTGCAAAAGTATATGGGTGCAATCCTTTTTGTGTTAGTTTATTATGTGTTTGGTTTTTCTTTTTCAATGGCCGAACCTTCGGGATTGAGATCCATACGGTTTCCCTTTTTTATTTTTATTTAAGTTACGGGATTGGTTATAAATAAAATAAAAAAAAAAAATTCCTTCTTCCCAGTTTTTGGTATCATACCGACTTCTCCAATGAGCAGTTGTTGGAGTTATTATTATTTAAGAGCCTTCAATGATACATAGAATCAGAAATGATGATAAGCAAGCCAGTATCATAAGTTAGCTTTAGCGCCATCGGGATTGCAAAAATTCAGTTTGCAATTAAAGCCCATTTTTGAAAATTTATGCTATTCAACAAATTTAATGGTTCTTAACTAGGAGGGTGGCAACAAGAGCAAATGCAGCCCTGCCAGAAGACTCCTTTTTAGATCCATCAGTCTATATAATTTGGTGATAACTTTTTACTACCATAGCGAGAAATTTCTTCTCAGCAGTTGCTTTTTAACGACTAAGGCGCCACAAAGCTTAATCGGGGGCCAACAAGAGCCTCTGACTCGAACCTATGCTTAAAAAACCAGTGCAAACGAACCAAGCTTCGAACTTTTTTTTGGATAGATATAGGGCTTAAAGGGGGCCAGCTGCTCCACCATTTTTTAGTAAGTAATAATAAGTTTTTTCGGGTTTAACCAAATACAGTTACATAAATTATATACATAGCGCAAGTGTAGAGAACCTAGGAAAACCCCCAAAAAATAAACAGAGTACTTATTCATTGGGGTCCTTTTACCTTATTATTTTTTTTTTTTATATTTTTTTTAAAACCATACACAAACTAGTCACAAGAAAATTCAAACAAAAATATTGCATGAATGAAAATCCCTACATCGAAAAAGAAAAAAATCCTTTTTACCATTCATTTTTAAACATTATAACAACTATAACCAATACTATATCGACCGAAGCTTAGACGCCCTAAACTAGATACATGTTTAAATTAACAATAGAAAAAATGCAACCTAATTCTTCATCAAATTAAGCTTCTATCTCTTAATTATTCGAATTGTTAGTACATAAAATTATCCTTCTTTTTTTTTTTCCAAAATTCCTTCTGCTCTGAACACAAGAAAGGAAAAAGAAATAAAATGGCCCTACTAATTTAAAACCTCATATAAAACCACAACACAATCAGCAAGGTTATTGATACACCCCTCTCTTTATGAAATCGTTAAAATTTTTTCCCAATAAATTGCTTGCCATAACAACATTAAAACCACCTTGTTAAAATAAATATCTTGTAATGTCAAGAAACTTTACCCATTATCATAAGTTTTTTTTTTTTTATTTTTTATTAAAAAAACAGTGCGATACAAATACAGAAATATATTAAAAAATACACGACAAAAGTTTATTTGGCACAAAAAAACGCATTTAAATCCGGCCTAAAAACAAACCTCAGTACAGTGTAATACACACACCACCACACCGTATGTTACATTGGTTTACACTCACACAAAAACCCCGTATTTTACATTGGAAATATACACTCACACACCCCAAAAACCGTATATTACGTGGTAATACACTCACACCAAACTATAATTACAGGGGTATTGTTTTATTTGTTAAAGAACATCCTAAAAAGGGGTACATATTACCAAACTCAAACAATGGAAATTATGAAGTTTGTACAATAAAACAAGATTAACAAAACAAACAAACACGCACAATGACACCAAGCCACAAAAATTACACTAATGAGCTCATCAGGCCATTCTGGGTGAGTTTCTGCCTGTCAAACAGATGCAAGACTAATTCTAAGATTCAGGTGTTTAAAAAGAGCCCCACGAACCAAAACATTAATAGGGGCGTTTATCACGAGATTTAAATACATAGGTATTTATATTAAAAGGGGGAAGGGATAATACTAAAAGTCACTAAAAAAACATCCAATAAAAACAAAAAAAAAACTACGATGGATATTTTACATCTCACTGAAAAAAGAAAAATATGCAAATAGTTAATAAAATTTAATATTATAAAAGAACTGTAAACAGCAAAAAATAAAAAAAAAAACACCAATTGCTATATCTAGGAAACACTTTTTACCACTTAAAATTTTGAATCAAAAACATAAAGACCCTATAACTTTTAAGTCACATTAAAAATTTTTTCATCATAAAGTCCTTGAAATGATTTTACATGATAAATATGCATCTTAGTGCTACACCTTTCTAAATGATAACTGTGTTTTCCTAAAAACCCCGGGTAATAACCCTATTGTCTCTAATATAAAAAATCAATTATAATCCATATAAACAGCTCCCCATGCTAAAAACCCAAGTTAGGAAAAAACCCTCGTACCCCCCTTCCCTTTTTGCAAACCCCAAAATCCTTAAGTGAAAATTTCGAAACCCTCACAAAAAATCTCTCCCCCATCTCCCTCCATCCACCTCTTTATTTCTACCTGTGTCCTTAAAATTGCCCCAATGCATTAATTCTTGCCCGCACGTCCCCTCCCTCATAGCCACATCAGTATTAAAATCCTTAATCATATACCCAATCGCTTTTCTCCCCCTTTTTATTCACCCCAGTTATACAAATTTAAAAACCCCCAAAGACCTCAAACCCCCTCCCCCCACAACCTTAAAAACCTTCCCCACCCAAAACCCTTAAAAATTAAATAAAATCGCAAAAATATACCTATGAAAAATAGTCCCCAAATCCCCCACAATCCTTCATTCCCCACCTCTCGTATTCTCTTATAGAAAAAAACCTTTCCCTGACGGCAAGACCCCTTAAAAATCTATACATTACTTCTCTGACTTTAGGTTTTTAAAAACAATTATTTAAACCCCCCCAAATATTATGCCAATCATACCGGATAAACTCCTTTCCGCCGCACCCGGCCTTACCCTGCCCTATCAAGATTTCCAAATTTAATATGTAAGGATCCCTCCGTTTATGAAGACCCGTAACACGCCCCACCCATATGAACCCCTACCCCCCCCCCAAACCCTCGCATATCCTGATGTATCCCATGAAAACCCTCTTTTTTCGCCCCCCCCCCCCCCCCGCTTTTAACTATGTTTTAAATACTACTTATTATCCTCTTTTTGACTCTAAAGACCCCAGCCCCCCACCCAACCGGAGTGTGACAACCCTCTACTTAACCATTTGCCCCGTTCCCAAATGAATCTAAAAACATTTTTTTGTAACCTTTTTTAATTTACAAAGAAGTATCGGAAATATTACCCTAAATGCCAAGTTTAATTAAACACATTCGTTTTTATCACCCTTTGTTGCAACTTAAATTAGCAGCTCTTAAACCCCTGAGGGGCCCTTTAAACACTACAACGAAGCACGGAATTTATTTGGGTTTGCGACTTGATACATTTACATAAACGATCCCCATATCTTTATTTTGGGCCACCCTTTCCCACCTTTCAGCTACCTTCCTTCCCCACGCACCCTTTTCCAAATTCATAACTTTGTTTTCCCCTGTTATCGTCATGCCAGAAGCCTTTTCAAAAACTTTCACTAACTTTTCTACCCGAACAAATCCCTTTTTTCTCTACCAAAATCGTGTATCGTCGACTACCAACAATGCCCGCTCCCCCCCCCCCCCTTACATTACCCATCCCATTTGCTTCCAATAAAACCCCTTTTCCCTCTAAAAAGGGGTCTTGAAAAAAAGCAAAAAAAAATTTTTGAAAGGGGGCAAACCCTTTACCAAACCCCTCCCCTCTAATCCGATCCCCCAACCTCCCATTCACCTCACAAGCAAAGATCCTCTTGATACATTTTAAATTTTGGGCCCTGATAAATTTCCGCCCCAAACCCCTGCCTTCATTTCTTTCCCTAACGTCTCCCGTTCTACCTAACATATGCCCCCCTCCCAATCTATAGCCAATACCCCCCCCCTCCCAATCTTACTCTTTCTTTAATAAAACTTCTAATCATACCCTGGGCCCCCATACATAACCTGCCGCCCCCCATATTGTCCCTTGTCAACACTTTGCCCAGACTTTTTTTATTCTGTTGGCCAAGATCCTTCCAAAAAATTTTTTGTCCCACAAATAACGAGATTGCACGATAAATTTTAAAACCCTTTAAAGGCTCGCCTTTAGGGAATAGGACGACCCCAGCCCCCTTGTTGTTCCCCCAAAACCCCCCTCCCGCTTCATGAAATTGAAAAAAAAACGACCCAAAAACCCCTTTAAAAAAAAGTTCCAATTTTTAAAATAAAAAATCGGGGCAACCCATCTATTCCCGGGGCCTTACCCAATTTCGCCCCAGATAAACCTCCCAAGCTCCCCTCCTTTCGGCCCCCCAAAAATAAACATAGCTCCTCCACTCACAAGCACAAACCTACCGACTGCTGCAATGCAATTTCACTTATTCCAAAACTTTGCTTTTCAAAATTTTAAACCCCAAACTTCAATTACCCACTCATACCCTCCTCGTCGTCAAACCTATTCACTCTCTACCCCTTTATACCTACCTGGGCATTTAACCCCATTAACTCCCTTGCTTTCGAGTCTGTGTTGATTCCTCAACACACAGCCGACGGCCGATCCCCCACAAAACCTCTTTCGATTTCCCCCCTTAAGCCTTTCCCCCCCAAAAACCCTTTTGTTTTTAAATTTCGTAGTTGCTCCTTAATTCGTTCAATTTCTGTAAAGGGGTAATTAGCATCCCCCTTGTACAGCAATCGCGGGAACTGCCCCTTAAAAATCGTTGGAAACCCTACTGTAACTGATTATATCTCACTCCCTGACTAATATAAAATTCCTTAATTCGCTTTTTTGGGTTCTTTCCCACCAATTAACCCAAAGCCACATTCCAGGGGCTTTAACCACAAGGCGTTCCCACATATGCCCAAAAGACAAACGATTTCCCCTCTCTTTAATAACTTTCATTTAATTTCCAAAATACGGACCCCTTTGGGGAAAACCCTCAAAACTCATCAATTTTCAATCCTCTATGAACCGAAAAAACCACATTATCACACTCACTCCCGAACTGTAACCGCACTAGACACGTACATTCTATCTAATCCGCCGCATAATTGTCAATGAAAGTATGCTCCCCATTGCCACCCCCCCCACACACACCTTAAAAACCCCCACTCGTCAATAAATCCCCAGGAACCCCAAGCAAAAACCCCCCCTCAGGCTCCCCCATCTTTTCGTCGTATTACACAATTCCCTCTCCCCCTATTTAAAACGCTACATTTGGTAAACTACTAAATATATAAACATCTTGTACAAAATGAGTTTTAAGTCGTACATTCCCTCGGGGGGCCCATATACACCTACAAAACTTAATGTACTCCCCCCATAAACCATCCCCCTAATCACTCTCCCCCTCCCCCCCCTTTTACTATGGCGTACTACAAAGGCTATTTTCCTTTACCAGAAGGCGACGCCCCCTTTTAACCTCGTCGCATTTCCTATACCATCGAAAACCCTTTTTTCTAACTCTATCCAAAATTTTGTAATTTGGTTTCTTGGATAAATAAAACCCCAAACCACATTAACCAAAAAAAAAATTCATTAAACCACTTTCCTTTTCCGCTCAGATCCAAACCATTAATATTTATTTCAAAACCTTAAAGTCAATTAAGGGGGTTTTCCTTGGTTCAGTAAACTTTTACTTTCATTTTTCACCTCTATCCCCTCCCCCCCTTTTTTGGGAATCACCCGAAAACTCTTTTTTCGTGGATTCACTGTTCCCCTTTTCCCCCGTACATCCGCCCAAGACTTTTCCCCGGCCTTTGGGCAGGATAAACACGTCGCTGAGTCTGGGGGGGGTCGCAGTTCGCTTTCCGCTCCTACCCTCCACCTGCTTTGGGGTTTCTTTAGTCTACATGATGCACCCCCACTTCTGCTAAATTTACCATCTACCTGCCCACAAAACCCCCGACTCAAACTTTATCCGTGCCTCAAACCCTATGCTCAACCGATCCCAAATTGCACCTGGGTTTCCCCCACAAAGGTTGACGATCGACCGTCTAACAATACATCCAGTGCCTTCACTAAAGCGCCGCTACATCCTTCCCCCCTAGTGGGCAGAGTCTCTTCAAATACTTTTTTTATCCAGTGATGGTGATTTTCTCGCTTTTTGCATCCTCCAAAGCAAATTTTTTGTGCTTTTTTTTACCTCTTCAAATCCAAAAGTGTTTTCGCGACGGTGAAAACATAAGACGTTCTCTCCTCAACTTCCCCGACCTCTTCCGGTTGTTGCTGTTTTCATATTTGGGATTCCCACGACGCTTACCACCCCGTGCCGCTATGGGTCATACGATCCACACAGCCGAACGTACGACGTTGCCCCGCATTGTTCATATACTTTAGTTCGAAATGCTTGCAACTAATATAGACGAAAGGGGTGGCGTAAGGTCATTTTGCTGAATTGTTCCCTCCAAACTTCACAAAGGTCCAGCGGCCCACCGACCTGCAGAGCCTTGAACCTACATAATTACGTAGTTCACTTTTATAACAAATTTCATTTGCCTCAAAAGGGACATTCCTTATTTTAACCCATGTGTAGTGTCGTGATACTCATGTATACGTACAGCTGAATTGCGGCTATAATGGTCTTTGATACTTACCCCACCGCTTCATAAACATTTTCTGACGCTTTTTTTCGAAGATCCGGTCTCCCCTTAAGTGACACCCCATATCTCTTCATTTGCGATACCCTAGGTATCACGGATAACGCCGGTATAAAAAAAGTCCTCGTGGCTCATGAACGCCCCACGGTCAACTCAAAAAGCAAACAGTGTTTTCGCCTGTCTCTGCAGCGCCCTGTTGGTAAATGGCAGCGACTCCCCATTCTCAAGGGGTTTTGGGGGAACTGAGGAGTGCCGAAAAGGGGGGGTCAGCGCACAACCCACTCGACCCGGGTCAGGCAGCGAATAACCTTTTATTTAATATATAAAGGTTTAAATTTTCTTATTTTCTACAAAAGATAACATCTTATTTCTACTAAAAAGACTATCTGCTACACCAAGGTATTGACTATTACAATACGAGGGTATTACAAGGAATAAGGTAAAAATTTTCACGTTGTTTGCTAAAAAAAAGAAA
>NW_026473962.1:0-10431 GCF_026875155.1 Cherax quadricarinatus
GAAACCCCTCCAAAACAATGAAATATGGAAGGAAACATGTCCGAAAATTAAAAGGGAGAAACCCTCCAAACAATGAAATATGACAGGGAAACCCCCCCGAACAATGGGAAAATAAGCGGAAACCCCCCAGAAACAATTGGGAAAAACGACGGAAACCTCAAAGTCAAAAAAATATGAAAAGGAAAAAACCCTCAAGAAAATTTAAAAAAGAAAAGGAAAGCCCTTCCAGAACAAAGAAATATAGAAGGAAAACCCCTCCGAACAATGAAACAAAAGAAGGAAATAGCCCCGAAAATTAATTAAGAGCAACCCGTCCAAAACAAGAAATAGAAAGGAAACCCCCTTGAAAAAATGAAATATGAGAAAAGGAAACCCGTCCAGAACAATAAATATGAGAGGAAAACCCTTGTAAAATGAAAAAAACACGGAAACCCCTCCCGAACAAAAAAATATGGATGGAAACCCTCAGGAACAATGAAATATGGAGGAGAACCCGTCGAGAACTTAACTGGAAAAAGGAAACCCGTCCCAAACAATGAACATGACAAGAAACCCCTCAAGAACAATGAAATATGAGAAGGAAACCCTCAGGAACAATGAAATATGAGAGGAAACCCGCCGAACAAGACACTGAGAAGGAAACCATCCGAACAAGAAACATGACAAGAAACCCGTCAAGAACAATGAAATATGAAGGGGAAACCCGTCCAGAACATCGAAATATGAGAAGGAAACTCGTCCAGAACAATGAAATATGACCGGCGAACCAGTCCAGAACAATGAAGTATGAGGAGGAAACCCGTCCAGAACAATAAAATATGACTTGGAATCCTCTCCAGAACAATGAAATATGACAGAGAAACCCGTCCGGAACAAACAAATATGAGAAGGAAACCCGTGCAGAAAAATAAAATATGACAGAGAAACCCATCCAGGACAATGAAATATGAGAAGGAAAGTCGTCCAGAAAATAAATTGAGAAGAAAACCCCCCAGAAAAATGAAATGAGGGAAACCCGACGAGGCAATTAAATTTTAGGAAAATCCGCCAAAAAAGAATTGACAGGGAAACTCCTCCCAAACAAAGGGAAAAAATGAAATGAAACCCGTCCAGAACAATGAAATATGAGAAAAAAACCCTCCAAAAAGAAAATAATGGAAAAACCCGTCCGAACAATTAAAAATGAAAAGCAAACCCCTCCAAACAAGGAGAAAGACAGGGAAAACCCCCCAACATGAAAATGACAGGAAACCCGTGAAAACAATAAAATTTACAGGGAAACCCTCCCAAAAATTAAATTGGCAGGGAAATCCTCAGAACATTAAATAACAGGAAAACCCTTTTTTTGAAAAAAGAAATATGAGGGACACCCAAAAACAGAACAAGAAATGTACAGGGAAACCCGTCCAGAACAATAAATAGACAGGAAACCCCCTCGAGAACAATAAATAGAAGGGAAACCCTTCCCGAATAATGGGTATAAGCGGAAACCCCGCCAAACAATGAAATACGACAGGGGAAACCCGTTTTAAAACAATGAAATATGAAAAGGAAAGCCTTCCGAAAAAACAAAATTTGGGAAAGGAAAAACCCCTCCAAACAAGAAATATGAGAAGGAAACCTGTCCAGTACAATGAAATATGACAGGGAAATCCGTCCAGAAAAATGAAATAAGAGAAGGAAATATGTCTAGAACAATTAAATATGACAGGGAAACCAGTCCAAAACAATGAAATATGAGAAGGAAACCCCTCCCGAAAAATAAAAATGACATTAAACCCGCCAGAACAATGAAATATGAGAAGGAAACGCGTCTTGAACAATGAAATATGAGAAGGAAACCCGTCCAGAACAATGAAATATGAGATGGAAACCCGTCAGGAACAATGAAATATGACACGGAAACCCGTCCAAAAATGAAAAATGAGAAGGGAAAACCCTCAGGAAAAATGAAAATGGGGGAACGGCCAGAACAAAGACATCTGAGAAGGGAAAACCCTCCGAACAAGAAACATGACAGGAAAACCCCTCAAGAAAAAATAAATATAAGGGGAAACCCCGTCTACAAAAATCGAAATATAGAAGGAAACCCTCAAGAAGAAAAAAAAGCAGCGAAACCCCCCAAAAACAATGAAAAAATAAAGGAAACCCGTCCAACAAAGAAATTTCAGGGAAAACCTCGTCCAGAAAAATAAAATATGACAGTGAAACCGTCCCAAAACAATGAAATCTAGAAAAAACCCGTCCCCAACATTTAATATGAGAAAAAACCCGCCAGAACAATGAAAAAAATGACGGGAAACCCCTCCAGAACAATTAAATATGACAGGGGAAATCGTCCCGAAAATGAAATTGAAAAGGAAACCCTCCAAAAATGAAATAAAGAGAGGGAAACCCGTCCAGAAAATGAAAAATATAAAGGAAAAACCAGTCCAGAACAATGAAATAGAGAAGGGAAACCGCCAAGAACAAAGAAAAAGAAAGGAAACCCCTCCAGAAAATGAAAAATTTTCAAGGGAAACGCTCCAGAACAATGAAAAATTTTCAGGGGAAAAGCGTCCAAACAAGGGAAAAATACAGGGGTCCCTTGCAGAACAAGAAATATAGCATGAAAAACCCGACCAGAACAAGAATATGAAATTAAACCCGCGGAACAAGGAAATAAAAGAAAAAAGCCAGGCAATGAAAAATTGAAAGGGAAAACCCCTCCCGAACAATGAAATATGACAGAGAAACCCCTCAAGAAAAAAAGAAATATGACAAGGGAAACCCTCCAGAACAATGAAAAAATGGAAAAGGGAACCCGTCCAGAACAATGAAATCGAAAAGCAATCCCCCTCCGAACAATGAAAAGACAGGGAAAACCCCCCAAAAAATGAAATATGAGACGGACACCAATCCAAAAAAATGAAATGTGAGAGGGAAACCCCTCAAAAACAATGAAAAATGACAGTGAAACAAGTGCAGAAAAATTTAAAAGAGAGGAAACCCCCCAAACCAAATGAAATAAGACAGGGGAAACCCTCCCGAAAATGAAAGATGAGAAGGAAACCCCCTCCAGAACAATGAAAAAAGACATGGAAAACCCTCCCGAACAAAGAAATATGACAGGGAAGCAAATCCAAAAACAATAATTAGGAAAAGGGAAACCCCTCCAGAACAAAGAAAATATGACAGGGAAACCCCTCCAAAAGAAGAAATAGGAAGGGAAAAAAAGTCCAAAAATTGAAATAGACAGGGAAACCCGACCAAAAAAATGAAATTCACGAAACCCGTCCCGAACAATGAAATTGACAGGGGAAGCAATCAGAAAATGAAAATTTGAGAAGAAACCCTAAACAATGAAAATATGAGAAGGGGAAACCCCTCCGAAAAAGAAAAAATGAATTAAAAACCCCCCAGAACAATGAAATATGACAAGGAAACCCGTCTTGAACAATGAAATATGAGAAGGAAACCCGTCCAGAACAATGAAATATGACATTGAAACCCGTCCAGAACAATGAAATATGACAAGGAAACCCGTCTTGAACAATGAAATATGAGAAGGAAACCCGTCCAGAACAATGAAATATGAGAGGGAAACCCTCAGGAACAATGAAATATGAGAGGAGAACCCGTTCTGAACAATGACATCTGAGAAGGAAACCCGTCCAGAACAATCAAACATGACAGAGAAACCCGTCAAGAACAATGAAATATGAAGGGGAAACCCGTCTAGAACATCGAAATAGAGAAGGAAACCGTCCGAACAAAAAAATTGACAGGGGAACCAGCCGAACAAAGACATCGAAAGGAAACCCTCCAGAACAATAAAAAGACACAAACCCGTCAAGAACAGTGAAATATGACAAGGAAACCCGTCCAGGACATCGAAATATGAGAAGGAAACCCCTCAAGAACAAAGAAAAATGACGGGGAAAAACCCCTCCAGAAAAATGAAATAAGAAGGAAACTCGTCCGAAAAAGAAATTGACAGGGAAACCCGTCCAAAAAAAAAGAAATCTGGAAGGAAACCCTCCAGAACAATGAAAATGACAGGGAAACCGTCAAAAAAAAAAAGAATATAGAAGGAAACCTGTCCAGAAAAAATGAAAAAATGGAAGTAAACCCGTCCGAACAATGAAATAAGACATGGAACTGTCCCAAACAATGAATTTGACGGGGTCCCCCCCGCACAAGAAATATGAGAAGGAAACCCTCCAGAACAAAGAAAAATGCAGGGAAACCCGTCCAGAACAAAGAAAAAATTTAGAACGAAAACCCTCAGAAAAAGAAATATGAAGGGAAAACCCGTAGAGAACAAAGAAAAATTACGGAAACTCGTCAAAAACAAGAAATTGAGAAAGAGACCCGTCCAGAACAAAGAAATGTGAGAAAAAACCCGTCAGAACAATGAAATTGGAAAGGGAAATTTCCGCCCCGAAAAAAAAAATAGACAGGGGAAACCCCCAAGAGGAATAAAATGACAAGGAAACCCGTCCAGAAAATGAAATATGAAAAGGAAACCCGTCCAGAACAATGAAATTGACGGGAAACCCCTCCCGTAAATGAAATATGAAAGGAAACCATCCAAACAATGAAAATGACAGGGAAAAATCCCCACAACAATAAATATAAAGGAAAGCCCTGAGGACAATTTAAAAATTATAGGAAAATCCGTCCAGAACAATGAAATATGACAGGGAAACTACTCCCCAAAAAAAGGAAAAATGAGAAAGAAAAACCCTCCCGAAAATGAATATGAAATGAAAACCCTCAAAAACAATGAAATATAAAAAGGGAAAACCCCTCCGAAAATGAATATGAAAAGCAAACCCGTGCAGAAAAATGAAATATGGAGGAAACCATCCAGAAAAATGGGAAAATGACGGGAAAACCCTTCAATAATGAAAAATACAGGGAAATCCGTTAAGAACAATGAAATGGAAGGGGAAAACCCCAAAACAGTAAATAGGCAGGGGCATCCGTTTGAACTATTAAAAAATGACAGGGAAACCCGCCAGAAAAATGAAATATGAGACGGACCCATTCAGACAAAGAAATGTGACAGGGGAAAACCCCTTAATCAATGAAATATGACAGGGAAACCCCAAGAAAAAATGAAATTGACAGTGAAACACGCCGAACAATGAAAATAAAAGGAAACCCGCCAAACAATGAAATATCGTGAAACCCATCCGAAAGAATGAAATACGACAAGGAAACCCGTCCAAACAATGAAATATACAGGGGAAAACCCACCCAAAAAAAATGAAAAATGAATTGAAACCCGTCCCAAAAAATGAAATATGACAGTGAAAACCCCCTCCCAAAGAACGAAATCACAAAGGAAACCCGTCCCCCGAAAAGAATTAGAGAAGGAAACCGTCCCCGAACAATGAAAATGACAGGGAAACCCCCCAAAACAATGAAATTGAGAAGGAAACCCGCCAGAAAAATAAATAGACGAAAACCCTCCAAAACAATGAAACGACGGGAAAAACCCTCCCCGAAGAAAAAAATTGGAAGGGAAACCCCCCAGAAGAATGAAAAAGAAGAAACTGTCATAAAAAAAGAAAAATTAGGAGGAAACCCGTCCCAAAAAAATGAAATAGAATGAAAAACCCTTCACAACAATGAATATGAGAAGGAAAAACCCCTCCCAACAATGAAATATGACAAGGAAACTCGTCCATAACAAAGAAATATGAGGAGGAAACCCGTCCATAACAATGAAATATGAGGAGGAAACCCGTCCAGAACAATGAAATATAACAGGGAAACCCATCGAGAACAATGACATACGACAGGGAAACTGTCCAGAACATTGAAATATGACAGTGAAACCCATCAAGAAGAAGGAAATATGACAGGGAAACCCGTTCAGAACAATGAAATATGACAGGTAAACCCGTCCAGTACAATGAAATATGAGAAGGAAACCCGACCAGAATAATGAAATATGTCTTTGAAAAAAGTCCAGAACAATGAAATATGACAGGGAAACCCGTCCAAAACAATGAAATATGACATTGAAACCCGCCCCAAAAATAAAATGACAGGGGAAAACCCGTCCCAAAAAATGAAATACGACAGAGAAACCCCTCCAGAACCCCGAAAAATACGGGAAAAACTCGAGAACAAGGAAATACGACAGTAAACCGTCAAAACCCAAAAAAAAGAAAAAAAAACCCGTCCAGAAAAAGAAATAAAGGGGAAGGAAAAACGTCCAAACAAAAAAATATGAAGGGAAACCCTCCCAAAAAATGAAATAGACAGGGAAACCCGTCCAAACAGTGAAATTTAAAAAGGAAAAAGTATCTGAATAATGAAAAATGACAGGAAAACCCCTCCAGAACAAGAAATATGCAGGGAACCCCGGGCCAAAAATGAAATTAAAATGGAAACCCGCCAGAACAATGAAAAAAATTTACAGGGGAAAACCCGTCCAGAAAAATGAAATATAGAAGGAAACCAGTCAAGATCGATGAAAATACAGGGAACCCCCTCCAGAACAAAGAAATTGAATGGAAACCCGACTTGAAAAAATGAAATTTGAGAAGGAAACCTTCAAACAAAGAAATTGACAGGGAAACCCCTCCAAAGCAATGTAAATTTAAAGGAAACCCTCCGAACAATGAAAAATGACAGGGGGAAACCCCTCCAGAAAAAACGAAAAAGAGATGGAAACCCGACTTGAAAAAATGAAATTTGAGAAAAACCTGTTCAGAACAAAGAAATATGACGGAAAATCCATCCAAGACAATGAATTTCGAGAAGGAAACCCGTCCCGAAAAATTTAAATATAAAAGGGAAACCCGTCTAGAACACGAAAAAAGAGGGAAAAATCCCAAACAATGAATTTTGAGAGGAAATCCGTCCCGAACGTGAAATAGCAGGGAAAACCCCTCCCAAAAAATGAAATTGAAGGGAAACCGCCGAACAATGAAATAGACAGGGAAAAACCCCCCAGAACAATAAAAGGGTGGGAAAACGACCAGAGCAATGAAATATGACAGGGAAAACCCCTCGAGAACAATGACATAGACAGGAAAAAAATCCCCGAAAAATTTAAAAAAAAATTATGACAGGGGAAAACCCTCCATACAATGAAATAGAGAAGGAAAACCCGACCAAAAAAAGAAATATGTCATTGAAAAAAGTCCAGAACAATGAAAAATGACAGGGAAACCCCCTCCAAAAAAAATGAAATATGAAAAGGAAAGCCTTTCCGAACAAAGAAATAGTAAGGAAACCCTCCCGAAAATTAAATAAGAAAGGAAATATGTTAGAACAAATTTAAAAATGACGGGGAAAACCCGCCAAAACAAGAAATATGAGAAAGGAAACTCATCCAGAACAATGAAATTGACATTTAAAACCCCTCCAGAACAATGAAATTGACAGGGGAAAAACCCCCAAGAGGGAAGAAATATGACAAGGAAACCCGCCCCAAAAAATAAATTGACGGGAAACCCCCCAAAGGAATGAAAATGAAAAGGAAACCCGTCCAGAACAAGAAAAAAAAGACAGGGAAACCCTACAAAAAAATAAAATAAAAAGGAAAACCCCTCGAGGGCAATTTAAAAATGAAGGAAAATCCGTCAGAACAAAGAAATATGCAGAGAAAGTCCTCCAAAAGAAGGAAAATGAAAATGAAAACCCGCCCCAACAAAGAAAATTTGGGAAAGGGAAACCCCTCCAGAACAAGAAATAGAATAGGAAACCCTCCAGAAAAAATGAAAAATGAAAAAACAAACACGTCCCCAAACAAGGGGATATACAGGGGAAAACCCCTCCAGTATATGAAACAGAAAGGGAAACCCGTGCAAACAAAGAAAAATAGAGGAAACCAGTCCAGAACAATGAAATATGACAGGGAAAACCGTTCAAAAAATGAAAAAAAAAGACAGGGAAAACCCGTTTAGAAAATGAAAAATGACACGGAAAACCCTCCGAACATGTAAAATGGCAGGAAATCCCTCTAGAACTTTAAATATGAAGGGAAACCCGCCAGAAAAAAGAAATTAGACGGACACCAACCAGAACAATGAAATGTGAGAGGGAAAACCCTCCCAAAAAATGAAATAGACAGGGAAACCCGTCAAGAACAATGAAAATATGAAGGGAAACCCCCAGAACAATGAAAAATACAGTGAATCAGTAAAAAACAATTTAAATGAGATGGGAAACCCGTCCAGAAAATAAAATGACAGGGAAACCCTCCAGAACAAAGAAAGATGAAAGAAAACCCGTCAAACTGAAATATTTCAGTGAAACCCACCCGGAAAATGAAATACGACAGGGAAACCCTCCAGAACAATGAAGTATGACGGGAAACCCCAACCCAAAAAAAAATATACTTGAAACCCCCCAGAATAATGAAATAGACAGGGAAGCAAACCAGAAAAAATGAATTTGAGAAGGGAAAACCCCCCCCCGAACAATGAAAATGACAGGGAAACCCTCCAAACAATGGAATATAAGCGGAAACCGTCCAGAACAATGAAATATGAAAAGGGAAGCCTTCAAACAATAAATATGATAGGAAAACCCTCCAGAAGAATGAAATATGTAAGGAAACCCTCCAAACAATGAATATACATTGAAACCCGTCCAAACAAAGAAATATGAAAGGAAACCCGTCTTTAAAAATGAAATATGAGAAGGAAAACCCCAGAAAAATGAAAAAATGAGATGGAAACCCGTAGGAACAATGAAAAATACACGGGAAAACCCCTCCAGAACAAAAATATAGAAGGGAAACCCCCCAGAAAAGAAATATGAAGGAGAACCCCCCGAGAACAATGACATCTGGAAGGAAACCATCCAGAACAAGAAACATGACAGAGAAACCCTCAAAAACAATGAAAAATGGGAAAAAAAAGGGGAAACCCCTCCAGAAATCGAAATATGGGAAGGGAAATCGTCCAGAACAATGAAATATGACCGGGGAACCAGTCCAAACAATGAAAAATGACCCGGGGAACCATCCAGAACAAGAAGTTGAGAAGGAAACCCCTTTCCCGAAAAATGAAATATGACTTGAATCCGCCAGAACAATGAAATATGACAGAGAAACCGTCCGAAAAAACAAATATGAGAAGGAAACCCGTGCAGAAAATAAAATATGACAGAAAACCCACCAGGCAATGAAACATGAAAGGAAAGTCGTACAGGAATGAAAAATTTAGAAAGAAAATCCCTCCCGAAAAAATGAAAAAATAGAAAGGGAAACCCCTCAGAAGAATAAATATGACGAGAAACCCCCTCAAAAAAGATATTGGCAGGAAAATCCCTCCCCCAAAAATGAAAAACGAGAAAAAAACCCGTCCAGAACAATTTATAACACGGAAACCCGCTAGAACTATAAATATTGGGAAAACCCTCCCGAAAAAATGAAATAAAGAAAAGCAAAAACCCCTCCATAACAAAAATATGACAGGGGGAAAACCCCTCATTTCATTGAAACAGACAGGGAAACCCGTGCAGAAACAAGAAAGGACAGGGAAACCCCTCCCCGAACATGTAAAAAATGGGAGGGGGAAAACCTCAAACTATTTAATTGCCCGGGAACCCTCCAGAAAAATGAAATATAGACGGACACCCAAAACAAACAATGAAATGGACAGGGAACCCGTCCTGAAAAATGAAAAATGACAGGGAAACCCGCCAGAACAATGAAAGATGAAAGGAAAAAAAGTCCAAAACATTGAAATTTGGGCAGGGAAACCGTCCAGAAAAATGAATTTTGGAAGGAAAAAACCCCCAGAAAAATGAAAAATTTACAGAAAACCCGTCGGAACATGAAATATGACAGGGAAACCCCTTCCCGAAAAAAGGAATATAAACAGGAAAAACCCCTCCAAACAGAAAAAACACAGGGAAAACCCCCCAAATCAAAGAAAATTTTAAAAAGGAAAGCCTTCCCAAAAAAAACAAATAGTAAGAAACCCTCCAGAACAATGAAAAATTTTAGAAGGGAAAACCCGTCCCCTACAATGAATATGACAGGAAAACCGTCCGAAAAATGAAATAAGGAAGGAAAATTCTAGAACAATTAAATATGACAGGGGAAAACCGTCATAACAATGAATAGAGAAGGAAACCCATCCAGAACAATGAAAATCATTGAAAACCCCTCCAGAACAAAGAAATATAAAGGAAAGCGTCTTGAACAAAGAAATAGAGAAAGGGAAAAACCTCCCCAAAAAATGAAATATGAGATGGAAACCCGTCAGGAGCATTGAAATATGACACGGAAACCCGTCCAGAACAATGAAATATGAGAAGGAAACCCTCAGGAACAATGAAATATGAGAGGAGAACCCGTCCAGAACAATGACATCTGAGAAGGAAACCCGTCCAGAACAATGAAACATGACAGAGAAACCCGTCAAGAACCCAAAGAAAAATGAAGGGAAACCCCCTCTACAACACGAAATTTTA
>NW_026473963.1:0-11555 GCF_026875155.1 Cherax quadricarinatus
GTTGGTTTGTTCAACCGGGGTTGGGCTAATTCTGGATTGTTCCAGTCAGGGTGTGGCTGAGTTGTGACTTTCAGTCAGGTGTGGCTGAGTTGTGGATTTTTCCCAACCATGGTGTAAGGGTTTTGTGGATTTTTCCCCGTAGGGTTTGGGCTGATTTGGGAATTTCCGTCATGGTGTGCTGAGTTGTGATTGTTCCAACCATTGTGTGGCTGATTTTAGTATTTTTCCAACCATGGTGGCGAGTTTGGACTTTTCCCAGCCATGGTGTGACTGATTTTGTGTTTGTTCCAACCAGGGGTGTGGCTAATTGTGGATTGTTCCAACCAGGCGTGGCTGAGTTGTGTTTTTTCCCAACCTGGTTGGCTGAGTTGGGGTTTGTTCCAGTCATGGTGGGGCTGAGTTGGTATTGTTCCAACCATGGTGTGATTGAGTTGTGGATTGTTCCACCTATGGCGTGGCGGAGTTGTGTATTGTTTCAACCATGGTGTGACTGAGTTGTGAATTACAACTACTGATGCCAATAACAAAATCCCCTCAACAAACACAGAATACAACCTCGTTCATATTTGCTAATATACAGGGCCTTAAGCCATCCACCAACAACAAAATACCTTTTATCAGTGGACTTCTAGAGGAGTCTAATGCAATGTTTGCAGCCTTCACAGAGACTCACACAACAGATCACTTTGACAGTGAAATATGGATAAGTGGTTACAACCTTTTTAGATGCGACATTAAAAACAGGCAACAAAGGGGGGTTGGCCTGTATGTCAAAGAGTCCCTTATCTGCAGGGATTTTGCTGAACACCACAAATGAGGTAGTTAAGTTCTATAAAACAAAGTTTCGAGAACCAAAACCTAGTCATTGTGGTTGTACACAAGCCACCAGATGCAACCTCACAACAATTCAAGGAAAGCTACTAAAAATTGATCACTGTTTGGAAAACCTTCCAGCTCCATCCCCAAACATCTTACTGCTTGGTGACTTCAACCTAAGGCATACAAATGGAAGAATGTAGAAAATAATGTTATATTTTGAAACAATCCCCGGAGTAGCGCAGATGAAAGGGTACACACACATAAGCTACTAAGTCTCGCAAAAAACACACCTTAAGCCAGCAGATAGTGGAGCCAACAAGACTAGAAAACACACTTGACCTTATTTTCAAAAAATAATGAGGCCCTGATAAGAGACATAAGAATATCAAAAACAACTAATTCCGATCACAACCTAATCGAAGTCCAGACGTACATGCATAGGGGCCCTAATCAGAAGAATGCATGTACCTGTGAAGGTGTCTTCACAAAATACAACTTCAACAACAAGAACATCAACTGGGACCAGGTAAACCATGTCCTAAACGAAACATGTTGGGGAGATGTCTTAAATGACATAGATCCAAACCAGTGCCTTGAAAGGATCAACTTCCTGGCAGCCAAAGCATGTTCTAGGCATATAACCCTAAGAAAGAAGAAGAGCAGGAGTAAACTGGAGAGAGAAAGACGCTCCCTCTATAGAAGACGACGAAGAGTCACTGAGCTTCTCAGGAGTGCTAGAATATCTGATACACGAAAGGAGGCGCTGACCGGGGAAGTGGAAAAACTATCGAACTTAAGTTAAATGACCCCTTACAGGAACCAGGAGAGGCAGGAGGAGCTTAAAGGTATTAGTGAAATTGAAAAAAATTTTCAAAATATTTCTTTTCATATGCCAAAAACAAGGCAAATACCACATCTAGAAATCGGGCCCTTACTCAGACAGGATGGGATTTTACAACAGATGACAACAAGGAAATGATGAAATAATGAAATCCCAGTACGACTCTGTGTTTAGTGAACCACTAATCGGTCTGAGGATCGACGACCAAATGATTTTTTCACGAATGAGCCTCAAAACTCCATAAATGTATGCCAGATTTCCGACTTACCCTAACTCCGATAGATTTCGAAAACCCATTGACAACATGCCTATGCACTCGCCCCGGGCCCAGACTCGTGGAACTCTTTTTTTCATTAAGAACTGCAAAAAACCCCTCTCGCGTGTCCTAAGTACACTATGTAGGAGGAGCTTGGACATGGGTGAAATTCCACAGTCACTTAAAAACAACGGATATAGCCCCACTCCAAAAAGGTGGCAGCAAAGCATTAGCTAAGAACTTTTTGACCAATAGCTCTGACGCCCCACATCATAAAAATCTTTGAGTGCTAAGAAGCAGGATTGCAAATCCCCTGGATTCCCAAAATCTGCACAATCCAGGGCAACTGGGTTTTCGGGGCGGGTTTCGCTCCTGCCTCTCACAACAACGGGAAATCACTATGAAATGGCCTTGGATGCACTGGAAGAAAATCAGAATGCAGATGTAATATACACAGTCTTTGCAAAAGCATTTGAAAAAATGCGATCATGGCGTAAAAAACCCATAAAATACGTGCTAAAGGAATAACTGGGAAAGTGGGGAAATGGATCTTCAACTTCTAACCAATCGAACACAAAGAGTAGTGGTCAACAGAATTAAATCGGAGGCTGCCATAGTGAAGAGCTCTGTTAAAAAGGGCACAGTACTCGCCCCCATCTTATTCCTTATCCTCATATCAAAACATAGACAGAGATATACACCACAGCCCGTATCATCCTTTGGGGGATGATTTTTGATCTGCATGGGGCTGTCATTGAGGAGGACGCGGTTAACCTTCAAGAAGATATAAACAAATTTTTTCCAGTGGGCAACGGTAAACAATATGATGTTCAATGAGGACAAATTCCAACTACTCCGTTATGAAAAACTGGAGGAGATAATAACTAGAACAGAGTATACTACTGACTCCGGCCATACAATAGAGCGGTAAAAAATTTGTATGGGACCTGGGAGTAGTAATGTCTGAGGATCTCACTTTCAAGGATCACAACAGTGCCACGATCGCACGTGCAAAGAAAATGATAGGATGGATAATGAGAACTTTCAAAACGAGAGGTGTCAAGCCAATGATGATCCTTTTCAAATCACTTGTTCTCTCTAGGCTGGAATACTGCTGTACATTAACATCTCCATTCAAAGCAGGTGAAATCGCAGATCTAGAGAGTGTACAGAGATCCTTTACTGCACGTATAAGTTCTGCACACAGAAATCACTCCCTACGAAAGTAAAAGACTGGGCAGGCGATACAAAATGCCCCCAATAAAAAGTAGGGGCGCCATTGGTACACAAAGGGAAAACACCATAAGTGTCCGGGGCCCAAAACTGTTCAACAGCCTCCCATCAAGCATTAGGGGAATTGCCAATAAGCCCCTGGCTGCCTTCAAGAGAGAGCTGGACAGATACCTAAAGTCAGTGCCGGATCAGCCGGGCTGTGGCTCGTACGTTGGACTGCGTGCGGCCAGCAGTAACAGCCTAGTTGATCAGGCCCTGATCCATCGGGAGGCCTGGTCATGGACCGGGCCGCGGGGGCGTTGATCCCCGGAATAACCTCCAGGTAATCCAGGTAATCCAGCCATGGTGTGACTGAGTTGTGTATTGTTCCAACCATGGTGTGGCTGAGATATGGATTGTTCTAACCATGGTAGTGTGGCTGAGTTATGTTGTGAATTGCTCCAGCTATGGTATCATGGGTTTTATTATCCGAGGATATACATGACTTATTAGATAAAACTAGCATAGATTTCGAAATGGAAAATCCTGTTTAATGAACACGTAGTTCTATGAAAGTCCGAGAGACAGAACAAGGAAGGCAGGATGGGTGAACTGCATCTTCCTGGAGTACTGAAGAGCATCTAAGATGGTATAACACCGGAAACTAAGCCAGAAACTAAAAGTGTAAGTAGTGAGCATGAGGGAGAACGTGGAAGTAGACAAAGAGTCAGAATAAAGGACGAAACAAGAGGATAAGAGACAGTAACGAGTGAAGTCACACACTACAAATGTAATGGTATGCGGACTTGAGGAGAGAGAAAGTGAGAGAAGATCAAAGAAGCTACAAATCACTGAAAGAGATTTGTTTGATTATATAATATATATATATATATATATATATATATTATATATTTATATAATATATATATATATATATATATGTGTGTGTGTGTGTGTGTGTGTGTGTGTGTGTGTGTGTGGTTTTTGTGTGTGTGTGTGTGTGGTGTCGTGCCGAATATGTAAAAACTGGTCAATTTAGCAAGAACTCATTTAAATTAAGTCCTTTCTAAAAAATTTTTTCTTATACGTTCAAGATATATTTTTTTCATTAATGTTAATGTAAAAAAATTTAATTTTGCACCAGAAGGAAACTTAGAAAACTTACCTAACCTTATTATAACAAGAACATATATTTTTGCTAAACCCAACTAAATATATTTTAGATTTGTTTACAATAATTTAATACTAAACAAACACAGTGAAATATATTTTTTTCGTTTTGGTTTAGAATGATTTTGGCGACATTATTGCATAACACAAATTTCACTTGTCCTATATGGCAAGATGAGCCTTGCTATTTAAGCCAAGATCGCAAGTTCTGCCTATTCGGTACGACATATATATATATTATATATATATATATATATATAATATATAAAATATAAATATTTAATTTCTGCACTAGCCAAGGAGTCGAACCCATGCTATTTTGGGCCCCCGCCTCATGGTGAGAGAAAACGCATGACGCTTTAGACCACTAGACCACACAGTCCTTAACAATGGTGCATCCAGCCAAGCTAGATGTTGTACCTACCATCGAAGGACATACTGTGGGTGTGGACGCCTCTGAGCTAATTTCATTCTACTCCCTGTTTGTGTACTAGCTCAACAAGCAATATATTATATAAATGTCCTTCAATGGTGGGTACAATATCTAGCTTGGCTGGATGCACCATTGTTAAGGACTGTGTGGTCTATGGTCTAAAGCATCATGCGTTTTCTCTCACCCTGGGGGGGGGGCCAAAAAAAGCATGGGTTCGACTCCTTGGCTAGTGCAATGTTGTTATTGATCAATACCACTCGTTCGTGGTTAAAAATAATGGGGAAGTGGAATAACAATCTTTTCCTCGTAAGCCATGCTGTTGTAAAAGTCAACTAAAAATGCCGGAACAATGGGCTAGTAACCCCTTTCCTGTATAACCCACTAAAAAGAAAAAGAAGAAAACCATCAAAGTGGGATGGTTGAATGTGCGTTGATGTTGTGCGAATGATAAGAAAGAGATGATTGTGGATGTTATGAATGAGAAGAAGCTGGATGTCCGGCTTTAAGTGAACAAGCTGAAGGGGGTGGGAGAGTTTCAATGGAGAGAAATAAATGGGATTAGGTCAGGGTTTCAAATTGAGTTAGAGCTAAAGAAGGAGCAGCAAAATGTTGAAGGATAAGTTATGGCAGAAAAAGAGGGAATATAAATGCATTAATTCAAGGATTATGTGGAGTAAAATAAAGGTTGGATGTGAAAAGTGGGTTATGGTAAGTGTTTATGCACCTGGAGAAGAGAGAAAGTTGTAGACGAGAGAGAGGGGATTTTGGGAAATGTTGGTTTATGCGTGGGGAGTTTTGAATCAAGTGTGAGAGTACTTGTGGTTGGGGATTTCAATGCTAAAGTGGGTAAAAATGTTGTGGAGGGACTAGTCAGTAAATTTGGGGTGCCAGGGGTAAATGAAAATGGGGAGCCTTTAATTGACCTATGTGTGGAAAGAGGTTTGGTAATAAGTAATACATATTTTATGAAAAGGAGGATAAGTATACAAGGCATGATATAGCATGTAATGAAAGTAGTTTGTTAGATTATGTATTGGTGGATAAAAGGTTGATGGGTAGGCTCCAGGATGTACATGTTTATAAGAGGGGCAACTGATATATCGGATCATTATTTAGTTGTAGCTACAGTTAGACTAAGAGGTAGATGGGACGAAAGAAAAAGAAAACAACAAGTAAGAGGGAGGTGAAAGTGTATAAACTAAGGGAGGAGGAAGTTAGGGTGAGATATAAACAACTATTGGGCAGAAAGGTGGGCTAGTCCAAGTATGAGTAGTGTAGGGGGAGGAGTATTGAAGAGGGTTGGAATAGTTTTAAAAATGCAGTATTAGAATGTGGGGCAGAAGTTTGTGGTTATAGGAGGGTGGGTGCAGGAGAAAAGAGGAGTGATTGATGGAATGATGAAGTAAAGGGTGTGATAAAAGAGAAAAAAATAGCTTAGAGAGGTTTTTACAAACCAGAGGTGTTTTAAGAAGACAGAGTATATGGAAAGTAAAAGAAAGGTGAAGAGAGTGGTGAGAGAGTGCAAAGGGAGAGCAGATGATAGAGTGGGAGAGGCACTGTCAAGAAATTTTAATGAAAAGGAGAATTTTTTGGAGTGAGATAAGCAAATTAAACAAGCCTAGAGAACGAATGGATTTGCCAGTTAAAAACAGAGCAGGGGAGTTAGTAATGGGGAGATGGAGGTTTTGGGTAGATGGCGAGAATATTTGAGGAACTTTTAAATGTCGACGAAGAAAGAGAAGCGGTAATTTTATGCACTGGCCAGGGAGGTTATTTCATCTTTTAGGAGTGAACAAGAGCAGGATGTGAGTGTGGGGAAGGTGCGTGAGGCATTACAGAATGAAAGGGGTAAAGCAGCAGGAACTGACGGGATCATGGCAGAAATTTTTTAAAAGCAGGGGGGGATATAGTGTTGGAGTGGTTGGTATATTTATTTATAAATGTATGGAAGAGAAAAGGGACCTATGGGGTTGGCAGAGAGCATGTATAGTCCCTTTATATAAAGGGAAGGGACAAAAGAGATTGTAAAAAAATTTTAGGGGAATAAGTTTACTGAGTATACCAGGAAAAGTGTACGGTAGGGTTATTATTGAAAGAATTAGAGGTAAGAAGAGAGTAGGGTTGCAGATGAGCAAGGAGGTTTTAGGTGCGTAGGGGATTGTGTAGATAAAGTGTTTACATTGAAGCATATATGTGAACAGTATTTAGATAAAGGTAGGGAAGTTTTCACTGCATTTATGGATTTAGAAAAGGCATATGATAGAGTGGATAGGGGAGCAATGTGGCAGATGTTGCAAGTGTATGGAATAGGTAGTAAGTTACCAATGCTGTAAAGAGTTTTTATGAGGATAGTGAGGCTCAGGTTAGGGTGTGTAGAAGAGAGGGAGACTACTTCCTGGTAAAAGTAGGTCTTAGACAGGGATGTGTTATGTCACCATGGTTGTTTAATATACATGTACTTGAATATGGGGTTGTAAAGGATGTAAATGCTAGGGTGTTCGGGAGAGGAGTGGGATTAAATTATGGGGAATCAAATACAAAATGGGAGTTGACACAGTTACTTTTTGCTGATGATACTGTGCTTGTGGGAGATTCTAAAGAAAAATTGCAAAGGTTAGTGGATGAATTTGGGATTGTGTGAAAGAAAGTTGAAAGTGAACATAGATAAGAGTAAGATGATGAGGGTATCAAATGTTTTAGATAAAGAAAAATTGGATATCGAATTGGAGAGGAAAGGGGTATGGAAAGAAGTGAAGTTTTCAGAGATTTGGGAGTTGATGTGTCAGAGGATGGGTTTGTGAAGGATGAGGTTAACCATAGAATTAATGAGGGAAAAAAGGTGAGTGGCGCGTTGAGGTATATGTGGAGACAAAAAACGTTATCAATGGAGGCAAAGAAGGGAATGTATGAATGTATAGTAGTACCAACACACTTATATGGGTGTGAAGCTTGGGTTGTGAATGTAGCAGCGAGGAGGCGGTTGGAGGGAGTGGAGATGTCCTGTCAAAGGGCAATGTGTGGTGTAAATATTATGCAGAGAATTCGAAGTGTGGAAATTAGGAGACGGTGTGGAGTTAATAAAAGTATTAGTCAGAGGGCTGAAGAGGGGTTGTTGAGGGTGGTTTGGTCATTTAGTGAGAATTGATCAAAGTAGAATGACATGGAGGAGCGCAAAAAAATCTGTGGGGGAAAGGGAAAGACGGGGGGGGGTATTTCCTCAAAAAATTTTGGAGGGGGGGGGGTAAAAAGGAGGTTTTGTGAGCGAGGGGCCTTGGATTTCCAAGAAAGGTGCGTGAAGGGTTTTTGATTAGGGTGGAGGGAGATGAAGGGTTTTTTGGGGGTACCGACAAAAATGTTGGATTGTAGCAGGGTAATATTTAGTAAAGGGAAATTCGGGAAAAACCCGGTTTTTTTATATAGCCGGACTTGAGTCTGGAAAAGGGGAAAAATTTAAAAATTACTGACTTTAAGGGGGGGGTTTGGGATATTGGTGTTTGGAGGGATGTGTAATAGGTCGGGGGTATATAAAATTTGGGGGGCCCTGATATTATATTCTGTTTTGGAGTTTATTTAAATTTTTTTCCCCCCAGGTCATTTTTTTATACTGTTTTCTTTATATAGTTCAAAAATGTTAAAGGAAGAAAAGGGGAGCGGGGACCCCGGCAGTGTTTGTGCTGTTGTTACTGGGGGGGCAGGTTGAGGAACCCGGGGGGAGACGCGGGGGACCCGGCAGCTGTTTGCGCTGCTGCTACGGGGAGGCGGGGTTGGGGAAAAGCGGGGGAAGACGCGGGGAGCGGCAGCTGCTGTCCCTGCTGTACTGGGAGGAGGTTGAGGAAGCAGGGGGGGGGGGCGGGGACGCCGGAAGTGCTGCTCCCTGCTACTGGGAGGCAGGTTGAGGAAAGGGGAGCGGGGGGGGACGCCGGCAGCTGTGCTGTGTACTGGGGGGGGTTTGGGGGAAGCGGGGGAGACGCGGGGACGCCGGCAGTTTGCTGCTGTTTGCTGCTATTGGGGGGGTTGAGGAAGCAGGGGGGAGCGGGGACCCCGGCAGCTGTTTCCCTGTCCCTGCAAACTGGGAGGCGGTTGGGGAAAGGGCGGGGGAGACGCGGGGACCCCGGGCAGCTGCTGCTGCTGCAAAAACTGGGAGGCGGGTTGGGGGAAGCGGGGGGGACGGGGGACGCGGCAGCTGCTGTTGCTGCTGTCCCGGGGGGGGCAGGTTTGGGAAAAGGGGGGAGACGGGGGGACGGGGCATGCTGTGCTGCTGCTCCCTGGGGGGGCGGGTTTGAGGAAAAGAAAGGGGTAACGGGGGACCCCGGCAGCTCCCTGCTGTGCTGTTTACTGGGAAAGGTAGGTTTGACGAAGAAAAGGGAGAGCGGGACGGGGCAGCTGTGCTGCTGTACTGGGAGGCGGGTTTTTGGGGAAAAAACCCGGGGAGACGCGGGGCCGCTGGTAGTGCTGTGCTCCTACTGAGGGGGGTTGAGGAAGCAGTTGGAGACGCGGGGGGCCCGCCGGAAAGGCTGCTGCTGCTGCTAGGGGAGGCGGGTTTGGGGAAAGGGGCCAGGGGAAAGACCCCGGGGCCCGCCGGCAACTGCTGCTGCTGCTCTGAGGGGGAGGTTTAAAGGGAAACGCAGGGGGGGGACGGGGGGAAACGCTGGCACCCGTGCTGCTGTACTGAGGGGGAGGTTTGGGGGAAGCAGGGAGAGGGGGGGCGAAAGGCAAACCTGTGTTTGCTGTTCTGGGGAGGGGGGTTTAAAGGGAAAGAAAGGGGGAAGACGCGGGGACGTGGCAGTGCCTGCTGCTGCTACTGAGAGGGAGGTTGGGGGAAGCGGGGGAAGAGCGGGGACCCCGGCGTTTGCTGGCAGTTGCCTTACTGGGGGGCGGGTTGAGGAAGCAAGGGAAGAGGGGGGACGCCAGTGCTGTTGTGCTACGGGAGGTAGGTTGAGGAAGAAAAGGGGGAGCCGGGGGGGCCCCCGGCAGCTGCTCCCTTGCTGCTGTTTATGGGGAGGCAGGTTGAGGAAAAGGGGAAGGGGATCCGGGGGGGGCCCCGGGCCCAGCTGCCTGCTGCTGCAAATGGAGGGAGGTGAGGAAGCAGGGGAAAGGGCGGGGAGGGCGGGGCAGCTGCTGTCCCTGCTGCACTGGGAGGCAGGTTGAGGAAGCGGGGGAAAGACCCGGGGACCCCGGAAAACTGCTGTTGCGCAAATGGGGGGCCGGTTTGAGGAAGCAGGGGAGAGGGGGGGGGACCCCGGGGCAACTGCTGCTGCTGGGGGGGCCCCCAGGTTGAGAAAGCGGGGAAGACGCGGGGCCTGGCAGCTGTGCTGCTGCTGCTGTTTTCCCTCCTAGGGGAGGTTGGTTTGAGGAAGCAGGGGGAGGAGCGGGGAGTGGAGAAGTTGCTGCTGCAAATGGGAGGCGGGGGTTGGGGAAAGCGGGGGAAAGACGGGGGGACGCTGGCAGCGCTTTTTGTGCTACGGGAGGCAGGGTTTGAGGAAGCGGGGGGAGACACGGGGACCCCGGGCCCAGCTGGGCTGTTGTATGGGAGGCGGGGTTTGGGAGAAAGAGGGGAGACGGGGGGACGCTGGCCATGCTGTTTCCCTACGGGGAGGGGTTGGGGAAGCAGGGGGGGGAACAGGGGGGGAACGCCGGCGGCTGCTGCTGTTGCTAGGGGGGGCAGGTGGGGAAAGCAAGGGGGGAGACGGGAGGACCCCGGGCAGTCTGCTTTGTTTGTGCTACGGGCGGCGGGGTTGAGGAAGCGGGGAAAAAAGCGGGGCCGCGGCAGCTGCTGCTGCTGCTATGGGGGAAAGGGTTAGTAAGTACTTGTTTGTTTTCAAGTTTGGAGGGGAAAAGGGGTGCCCAGCAAATGAAATTACACATTTTTAAGACTAGGTATGCAAAGTTTCGCGGATGCCAGAAATCTGTAATCCCCATTTTAAATAGTTTGAGGTTGGGGCAGGGAGTCTGTTCAACTCCGACAAGTACAGGGGCATTTTTCTCCCCTGTATTAAGATTGAATGTTGCTGGGCACGGGGGGTAAAGGGGAAAGGGAAGGGGGGGCAGGGGTTTGGGAAGGGGGGGGATGGTTTAAAGGGGGGGGAAATAGGAGGATAGGGGGAGAGGGGGGGGGGGAGGGGGAGGAAGGGGCGGGGGAGGGGGGGGGAGGGGGGGGAGGGGGGGGGGAGCAGCTTACTATCCATCACCCTCGGAACTCTCTCCGGTTTAAAACCCTTTATCATTACAGTCAACAAAAACAAAAAATTCCAAAAACAACCTACCATGGGATTTTTTGCACCCTTTGTATGCCCTTTTTGTTTCTCTTCGTTTCACTTTTATACCTTTATTGTCTCTTTTCTTTTCCCTGGGTTTTTTTAAAAACTTCTCGTTTCTCCTATTTTCCTTTAGTTGTGTCTTGTTTCGTACATTGGTCTTAAAAAGGGGATTTACCTCTCCCGGTCAATTTCTCATCCCTTTCACTCACTTCCGGGGGTTCACACTTTTGGTTTTCCCTTCTTTCCCCCACTCGTCCCACTTACTCGGTTCCTCCCCCTTTCCCCCTCTCCTTTTACTCATCCACTCACCCCAAAAATCCATCTCCCCCCTTCCTTCATTCCCCGCACTTTACTCAAACCCCATTCCCCTTCCTTTTAATAATTGTATGAAAATATGAGAAAGAAGACCGGACCGAAGGAAAGAAAAGATGCTGGGGTTTAAAATATAGCGGAAAGGTTAAAGTAAGCTTTCCTCCCAAATATTTTCCCCCCAAAAAGCTTTAAAAATCATGAAAAAAACAGCAGCATATGCAAAAAATATTAAAACCCAAGAACCCTTTTCAGGAG